>BRDA01046288.1:0-17867 GCA_036984385.1 Crenuchus spilurus
GTGTTTATTGAGGTTGTTTATGGACTAATATCTCCTATTCTAGTGATTAATTGTGTTTATTGAGGTTGTTTATGGACTAATATCTCCTATTCTAGTGAAAATCTGTATTTTCTTCTTTCTTCCATACTTATCCAAATTTGCAAACTTCTAAAACCAAATTCCATACTTTTCCATTCTGTACAGGATCCCTGGTTTTAGAATGCAGACTTGAATTTAGTCACAGTATCTTTTCAGAAGAAACCTGCTTTAATGGCCTGTGACCTTGTATAACCCAAAATGCAGACCAATTATGCCCTTAAAACATCTCAAAACAACAAACTCTGGGTCTGACACTTTAAGGTATAGTGCCTCACAACAAACTTGCGTGAAGATTGACATACAGACACCTACACACACTCAGCCTATATCTCGAGTGTGAGAAAGATGAGAAAGAAAAGGTTTTACCTTGGAAACAGAACCACTCTAACACTGCATATTAATGCAGAGAAAAGATGAGTGCGTTTTTTAACCTGCTTCAGGCCTAAAATACACCACACTGAGCTCATTTTTTGGCATAATTCTCTTCTACCAGAGGCTGAGCTACACACCATTAAATATAGACACCCACAGTGGTTAACATAACAAAACAAAATGTAACAGACGTGGCAAATTTAGCTGAGCTTTGTGTAGCAATAGATCACGTGTTGGACCTATTTTCCCACAGAAGACGCAACGCAAGAACATGCTGAGAAATAATTAGCCGTAATTTGAGTCTTCTTCTGAAAATATCATCATTATCTAATCAGCCTGACTGTAAATACAATCCTATTTCTGGTCCGTTCCCCACGTGTGCCAACTTCTAATTAGAACATTAGCATACCAATGGAAACATGAAGCATCATGCACCCGGATCCAGTCGGGACTCGTTGGGAAAAGGTGACTGGAATATTTCTGTGTTAATCAGATGCAAACGATAGCCAGCGTAATATACCCACACTAATAAAGAAACGTGATTTCTCAGGCTTTGTTCAGCACTTAGGAGTTAGCCGCTATTATCTATAAGAGGCTTTTTGAAATTATTGCTGATAAGGGGCTGTTAAAAAATGTCATTTCTTATTCGCTTGCTTATTAATTGCACTCTGAAGTCTGGTGTCGGTGGGTCAAAAAGGACCATGACTATAAACAGCGAGTGCATTTGCATGCGCTTAACTTTGGGAAACTGCAGAAATTTCTGTTGAAATCTGTTTAACATGTTTACATGCACTTGGGTTATCAGATCATTCAAAACTATACATCTACAGGAGTTTTTTTAAAGATTGTAAAGATTTCTGCTTTACAACGAGCCTGTAATCTCACAGACCTAAACTTTCTTTGGTGGATTTTTGTAAACAAACACCCACTTTACTGACAAATATGTTTTTAAATGTTCTATAACGCTTCTGTAATTGCAGCCTTCACCATCTTCTATTAATATATAAGATGATCCTTTATTCAACTTTTATTCAAAACGTTAACACAGCAAATGGACAGTGAATTATAAAAAAAATTGTTACAAATTTACTAAATGTACATGACTGTTGTACATGGAATACTGCACACTGGTGGTTTTAAATATTGCACATAATGCTGTATAAATATCACAGTATTGTAATCAAAGATGGAGTTTTTTATCAATTGTTTATTCATGTATTTGTTTTAAAATGGCTCATTTTGTTTACAAGCTTCTTCAGATGTCTCAGTTTGGGTTTCCTACCATTTAGACTTAAGTGGTGCCCCCATCAACATTTGGGGCCCCAAGCGTGTGCGTGATCTGCGTGGGCGGAGCACCGGCCCTGCAAGCTAGCAATTAGCCTGATAAACAAATGTTTCTTTTGTGATGTGGTTTCATAGTCTCAAATATTCTCAGGATTATCTTTACTGTGAGGTAATAATAATTAGGCAAAAAATAAACAATAATAGAACAGATTCATGTTCAACTTGAATTCAACATGTGGTGTGTGTACAAAAAAACCCCAAGAAAAATGTACTTTACGTTAATGAACATGAATTGTAGTGAATATACTCAAATATCTTCGGTTACCATACACTTTAGTAATAATACTGCAGTTTATGAATGATGGGAGTCTTTCCTCACACTGCACTGCATAAAGAGATGTGCGCACAATGAAACTGACCAGTCTGCTTTCACTGACCTACCAGGAGTGCTCCTCTAAAAAAGCACAATTTATGGTTTGTGTGGCTTCAACAGGACTTTAAGGTTTGACAAAACATCTTAGAAATGTTAAAAAACATTTTTATTCACATTTTACAATGTCAGACATATCAAATAAAAATAGATGATCATCAGCTACTTATAACTGTGTAGTTTAAGCTGACAATGTTACTTTTAAACTTGTTTTTATGATATATTCAGTTGCTGAACTGTGTAGAAGGTCTAATGATCCCAATGATATATGTAGAAAAGTAATTAATCATTATAATAACAACACAGCTCCATGCTGTGCTCCACTAACTTTATTGCTGAAGAATGATCCTGATCAGCTGATCACTGAAGGTGTTTTTCACTGCTAGTGATTATGTGCTGTAAATGATTACGATTATATAGCTTTACAAGAGCTTCTGAATGAAGCAATCTTGAACGATCTCTGGAATGAACTCAGAAATGTCAGATATTCAGCTGCGGTATTGAGGCTAGTCACATAAGAACCTTCATGGCGGCTGATTCCAAAGAGAAAGCTGTTCTCGTTGCACTTGGCTAACCAAGGACAGCATTGGCAGATAAGTTTCAGTCTGCCAGTGTAGCAGAGAACAGCTGGGCCACAAAGAATGATGAATATAATAAGTGCTACTGAGTACGTGTGAGCAAGGCCTGGATACAGTGAGCTGACTACAAGAAGTCACCAAACTGGTGATGACCTCTCTTTCCTAAAGAGCTGCCTTTCATTCCATGTCCATTACACGTCAGGATGAGGCACCAAAAACTATTCATCCATTAGCCTAAAAGACAAAACTGGCAAGATTAGCTGGGAAAACTCAAAGCTCAGTCTTCAAAAATGGACAGAAAATCCCTTTATTGGTCCATTGTTGTACACACTGTTGAATGTTTTTGTAGTCGGCTCTTGTGAGGCTATTTGAGGGGAATTACTGTTCATATTCTATGTGCATGGAAAACTGCAGAAGGTTTAAAGCACATTAGCGCTATTGTTAATAATTAAGCTAGTTAGCAACATTGGGAAGGCTAGCTGTGAAAGTGCTCCACTGGGAACATACAGAAGCCCACAAAAACATAGAGAAAGGTCAAAAACCCATTAACATTTCTTTAAAACTGAACATCACCACTACTACCAGTTATTTTACAGGCTGTCAACTGCTATAGTAAAAGAGGATTAACCAATCACCAGCCTACAAGAACAGCTATGATGGAAGATCAGTCACGTAAATGTAAAAAGACAGGCAATGAGCTACAGGCTAAAGTTCAAAGCCCAGGACAGGGACAATCCATCACTGAGCACACAGACACAAAAGGACGATTCAGAGTACCCAGTTCACTTGACCTCCCTGTTTTTGGACTGTGGGAGGAAACCGGTTGCTACAATCAGACACTCATTTTCACCCAAGGGAAGGAATTTTCAGAACAGTACACTGTGAATGGTGTCATATCTCAAAATTTCATTACAACTGTGCAAACTGAAGATGTCAGAATGGCAACACCACCGTGTTTACCAGTTCTGAGAATGTGTGTTACATTTTATAAACAAACCACATTCCCACTGGGCAGCCCCTATCCACGGTGCCAAGGAGCAGTTGGGGGTTAGGTGCCTTGCTTAAAGACATTTCAGTCATATCCTGCCAGGGGATCAATCCAGCGACCTTATTCGCCAGGCCACAGCTGCAAGACATCCATACAAATTTCAGAAAGAGAAGTGAATCATGCAGTTATTTTGAATATTTCTTCACCCCGCCACGATTTAATTCCTGTAGGTCACCAGTGGGAACATTGGATTACTGGAACAAGTGACTGTATTAGCTCTACAATAAGCATAGCAAACTTTAAACTAAAGGTAGAAAACAATGCCAACTTCAATGGTGCTATATCCCTCATCCCCTATGCTAATATCCCTACAGATATGTGGGATGATTTGATTATTAGTGTTAAACTGAATTTTTAGGCTACATTTAGCTTGTGTTACTTGTGTATCTATGATGTAAACACTCAATTCAGTCAACGAGAGTCAACAAGAAAAAGAAATGGATTCTCAAGGTAAGGTTGTGATTGATCTCTAAACTTGATGGGTCACTTTCACACAGGTAAAGGGCTTTGTTCTGTGAAGCGGACTGCGGGTCTCCCGGTTCTGTGTTGTGATGCATTTTGATTACCAAAACGCTGAAGGGGAGGGGGAGTGGCATTTTGTCAGTGAGGCATGAAGGGCAGCCAGAGCCTCACACAGATTGCACAGGAGATCCCAGGATTAGTCACACTCATCCAGCTCTCCCCGTCTCTCTAAGGCATCATTGCTTCCAAACGGACTCTCAGCCTCATATCTATCTGCACGTCTACAAAAAGGTCACAGCAAACAAGCAGCAGACTTACTGAGACTATACTTCATCTCTTTACGACACGTCTAAGCAGTCATACTAAAGATGCACAGTAATGGTAAATTACACTACAGAGACACAGCTTCACAATCACGATGTGCAGTGACCTACAATAAATAATCCGCCACTCTACTACCACTACACTGTACAGCTCTATCTGTCCTGATGCGTCAATGCACAACACTGATACTATACGCTAATAAGTTCAGGTTCAAGAGGTTTTATTGTCATTTCAGCTGTAAACAGTACAGTACATTTTGAAACAGGTGCAACGCAGAACACAAGTGCAATGAAAACATACAATAAACATAACAAATATAAGCCCTAATAAATACGAAACACTGCTCATCTAATTAGACTAAGACACATTACAGGATGAAGGACAAATGTGACGTTCGTCAGTACGGGGTACTGAGTGATATCTAGTGTGGGAAGCAATATTCCAGCCTACAGTGTGTTTTTAGCAGCAGTTTTTATAGTACAATGGGCAAATGCACAAAAATTGCAATGATTATGAAGACAAACACAGTGCTGTGCAAAACTTCAGTGATATTTAGTCTCTGAGAGTCAGACTGTGCATGTTAAGGACTCTGTCAGTCTGAGGGGTGAAGCTGTTGGACAGCCTAGCAGTGAGGGTCTGAATGCTGTGGTATCTTCTACCAGAAGGCAGCAGGTGAAGAGACCATGTGATGAATGTGATGGGTCCTCCTCAGAGCTGAGCGCTTTCCGGATGCACTGATTGCTGTAAATGTCTGTGAGAAATGGCAGAGAGACCCCACTGATCTTCTCAGCCATCCTCACAATAGGCTGGAGAGTCTTGCGGTCAGATGCAGCGCAATTCCCAAATCAGACAGTGATGCAGCTGCTCAGGATGCTCTCTATGGTTCCTCTGTAGATGGTGGTGAGGATGGGAGGTGGCAGATGAGGCTTCCTCAGTTTTCTCAGAAAGTTGAGACGCTGTTGGTATTTCTTATTTATGGAGCTGATGTTGAGGGACCAGGTGAAGTTCTCAACCAGCTGAACACCAGGGAATTTGATGCTCCTGACCATCTCCATGGAGGAGCCATCAGTGTTCAAGGTCAAGATGTGTGTGATTGAGTGTGTGTAAATGGAGTGTGTTGATTGTAAAGCGTCCTTGGGTTTGAGAAAGGCGCTATATAAGTGCAACAATCATTCAATCATTCATCATTCATTCAAGGTCGGGATTTTTTTACTATCCAAATCCTGGGTTGAGCCTGTTTGGTCATTTTGGTGGATTGTTTGCACAATGCTGGGTAGTTTTTGTCTAATTAAGCTGCTGTGTCACAATATCAACCCATAATACATAAAGTGTTTAATTTCAAGTAAAACTATTATTAAAAATGTATGTGTAATGATGTAATGGACTGGTTGAATTAGCCAACATTAGTTTCCACTAAAAAAAGAAAGGTGTCAGGGTTCAACCTGGTTTAGAGTCCATTTTGAAACATAATGAATGTCCAATTTTATGTAAGCAAGAGAAATTCAGCTTTTCATGACAGATTCTTTTAAGCTATGCCTACACTGGTCCATCAAAACTCTGCTGGATTTAGTACTGGCTTGAATTATGAACATTTCCACTGGTTTTATCCATGGTGGGTGAATCCGTGCCAAAGCTGGCAGCTGTTGTGCTGGACTGAACAACGTCAGGCTGGTGCTGAAGAAGACTGGGACTGACCTCATTGCCAAAAATTGTTGCTAAGAGACTAAAGCAGTTTGCATGAACTGCAACCCACCAAATCAATCTGTAATAAATTAAGCACTGAAGCAAGAAAAACATCCCCGGACACAACTCGCAGTCTTTGAACAACAAAGCCAAAAGCTGCTTGTCAGGGTAATGAAAAAAGTTGATGCTGTCAAAAGTTTGTGGTGGAATAAAGCAGAAGTTCATGTTTTTCTGAAATACAGGCGCTGAACATTCATAGTTAAAGTCCCAGTCATGTACAATAAGCCCAGACTTAATTCAAAACATATTACAAACATCAGAGTTGATTTAAAACACTTTTAGGATAAAATAGTGACCATGGCAGTGCTTACATAGCTTTACGCTGCCGTCAGACGTGTGTTGCCATCAGTTGTGCTATGAGGCACCAAGAAATGACTTCACAACAGCAGCAGACAAACTGCAAAACAGGTTTATAACACTGTAATACAAAACAAATAAATACTAACATATGTTCACATTACAAGCTTTTTCTTCCTCAAATCTTGATGGTTCACATGCATAAACGTAAGTGATCTGTATCTGTCTGTAATGTAAACAAATCTGATTCTGAAACAGCACACATGCACACATTAATATGTCTATGCATGTCACCTCTGTCACCAGCAACAAAAAACATTTGTACAGGGTTAGCAAATCTGCAAAAATGCCAAAATGCAGTTTCCGGTACAATTTCAGAGGTGGCAGGAAACACTAAAGGTGGCACTTTAACAGAAAATAAAATAAGATTAGAAAATAAGATTAGAAGAGCATTCACTTATTAAAGTTTCTTCAAATGTCTGCGATTAGACTCTTTAGATTTTGGGGTAGTGTCAGCTTGTTTACTGCAGTCTTCTGGCAAACATTATGCTGGACCTGGCAACCTTGAATTTGTGATTGTATTAAAGCTGGTAAAAACAGACGTGTTAGTAGCTGATGATGCTGTTAGCTGGTGGACTGTACATGATCAGGTGGAGAAGGTGAATAAAAGCTGCTTTTGCTGTTTGAGCAGCTCTGTGTGTAAACAGAAGTGAAGTCAGAACTGGTTTAGTATTAAACGTGTTTGTACAGACAAAAAAACATCTGATCTGACCTCACATTCAAGTTTCATGCTCACAAACTGGACACTTATTCTTTATAGGAACTAAAATTATGAAAAGATCAGATCTAAGTCAGATTAAGGCAATAAATCTGATGAGTCTTTTTAGTCTGGTAATGTGAACATTAAGGTATCAGTATATTCAAATACCTGTGTGTATTTTAATAACAAGCCCAAATCCAGTAGAAGTGAACAGAAGAACCATCCAGTTGACTTAATTTCTCCTGTTTCTGAAATCTCAGTGGGTAAAAAAAGTATTATTGCTGGTTGCATCATGGTGACGGTGGTGCACAGAAAAGTGTCCTGATGAATACAAATGAGGGAGCCGCGCACCCTTAAAAGGTGTAAGAGATGTGAAAGTCAAGTTGCATGCACCATTTGAGACGAGCAGTCTCAGCCTGGCTGTTTATCTCCATTTTGCTCTGTTTTCATGACCTCAAATGTACGTAGAGATGATCTTTTAAAGCATTAGTACTGTCAAGAATTACAGTGACTCATCTAATGATTCCCGCTCATTTGTGAGGACTCTATGCTTTATGAACATCATCGCCATAACAGACTGGCTGTTACCCACGTGTACATGTGCTGAAGATGGTCCAGACAAAAAAAACATTTACCTGATGTCCTCCTCACCTTCTACAAACATTAATGACATGGGCATATTTGGTTTCTGAAGTTAGTTCTGTCTCAAACTGTGTTGAGATGTTTAGTAATGTCGTGCTAATGGTTTCTGACAATATGATATATTGTCATCTATGCAGTCTCAAGCTTCCATTCTATCTACTTCAGCTTCGTAGCTCCTAATAAAGCAAACTTCAAACACCAAACACATCTTGGCTGATTGATGAGACTAATATGAAAGTTGTGTACATTTTATTTTGGGCCACTTTAAATTCTACTTTGATGGCAGTGAAATGACAGTCAAGTCCTGACAGAGCCAGACTGTGCAAAGCCTTTAGAGCAGAATAAATGCAGGAGTTGGGATGTAATAGGCAGTGCAGGCTATATTTAAATATCACCCCACTTCACTCACAGATTGACACTCGGCACTGAAGCCTTTAATACACCGACTGTATAAACAGAGAGGAAATATAAATGCACGATAGCAGTTTAGCTGAGAGTTTAGCACGCAAATGATCATTGTCCTGTTACAATTCATAAGTACTCAGGTAAGGCCGTGTAATACACTAAATGGAACTCTGTGATGCATGAGAGCGAGAGATAATGAAATGAAAAGAGGCAAGAGGTAGATAAAGTCAGCGAGTAAAGGAAGAAATGTGACAACATATCGTTACTGTGATCAGATCTGCATGCATCATGAATGTAGATCTAGACTCTGTCCACAAATATCCAGACATTTTTGAAAATATATTTGGCATAAAAGAAAAACATCTGGAGGGTTCAGACCAAAGCTGCCCAAACCTGGTCCTGGAGATCTAGCACCCTGGAGAGCTCCAATCCAACACAAATGACTCTCCTGGAGGTCTTTGTTACCTGGAACAAGTGTAGTAGACTACAGTTGGAGCCAAGTTTAACAGGGTGGTAGATCTCCAGGGTCGGGACTGCCTAACAACAACAGTCAGTGCGGCTTTGATCCAAATCCTCAGCAATACATCATGAACATCATTTTGGGAAACTTAATCTTCCTACATGATTCAATAAATTCTTGGCTTATCGATATTTATGAATACTTGAGAACCACTAATGCAAATCTTCTTCAAAGAGTGCAGGTTACATGCTCATACTGTGTTCTAAACCATATCAAACTACTGTAGATCTGCATGAGATTTTAGCAGAGTGAGAGAACGTTTCCACAGAAACGACTGGGATATTTAGGTAAAAATTTCAATATCTTTCAAATTCAAAAAGGTAAACTGTTTAATATGAATTACATGTAAATGTAAGGGACCACCATGACAGAGGGGTGACTGGACCTGCAAGGAACCGCCGCCCTCAGAGCAGCGTTTGTTCACCCTTTTCTTGACATCATTTATTGGGCTACCTCCTCCTCTGGGTCAGCCATTGCTCGCTGGGGTGAGCTCCTGTCATCTTACTGGTTAGATCCAGTAATCAGCTCATCACATTCAGCTGGTTACTGACTTTCTTAAAGGCTCGGTGCTGTGGCTTAGTGTGGAGCCATTTTAGTTCATCCAGACATTTCGGATTTCTGTTTTTTGTAGGGGTCCTGCACTGCTCCGACTTGTATCCTCAGAATCTCCTTTTCACAGTCCCTGGACTCCTCTCAGTGTAGTTTAAGGGACATTGCTTTCTTTATTATTTTCTTGATGATTTGGGGGATTTTTTGTTGCCTGAGGAGGAGGTCTGCCGATAAACCAGCAAGCCTGGCGAGCCATAGCTGTAATTCCAGGCGTCGTGCGGCTCCTCCTCCCATTTTGGCATTCAGTGGGCCACAAAAGCCTCCCGTAGACAATGTAGCAGTTCCGGCAGGGAAACTTACTCACCCTAGGCCCCCTCAAGCGGTGCTTAAGCTCTGTAGAGGCTCCCCTGGGGTGGCGCTGCACCTGTAGAGTGTAGGAATCTGTTTAGACCTACCCCAGGTGGCAGCGCACCACAGGAAATGGTAGAGCCTCTGCCATTCACACATTTCAGAGCTTGTTTTCTTCTCTCCCTTCGAGTGCAGTGGAAGCGTGTGAGCATCACGCCTTTCCACCTCCACTGCACTCATTCACCCCCGACTGACGCATTTTTTTTTTAGGTTGTTTTTCTGATATTTTTTAGTTGCCACTCCCCTCTCTGAACTTGGATCCCCCGGAAGTGAAGTATCCGGGGTTTTTTTTTCCCCCCAGACGGTTTCCAGAGGTTGCTTGACACCGGCCTCTGGCTTGTGTCGCCCCGTTACAATAAAGACATATTTCAAGATTTTTTTGGGGGGTGAGTTTCAGCTTGTGAATGACGGCCTTCTGTCAGGCATTTTCCTGGAGAGTTTATTGAGACTTGGCAACTCTGTAACTGGCTGTTTTAGCCTAAAAAAGCAATGTAGTTAGCTAGCCAATAATTAGCTACCCGTGCTAACTGTGTGGCCCAAAAATAGCTTTATGATACTGTTAACTCACAATATATGTTAGAGAAACACTAGTAGCTGAAGCGTCTGATTGGAACTCTCCATTCTACCTTAAAAACACAGCGTTTGCATTGGTGAAGCTGTCATTGGGAGAACATATCTGACCACATATTTAAGGTGGAACGGGCAGTTCCCATAAAACAGTTAGCTAACTAGTTTCGTCTGTTATGAGGTTATCATGGGCTTTGTAGTTCCCACAGCGGTAGCCCGCCCGAGAAACAGAGAACAGAACTACATTTACACTGATGCATTTAGTCGACGTTAGCAGAAGTTAGCAAAACTAACGTCCGATTAGACTGCGCTTTTTTGGAATTAAAAGTACAAATTTAAGACTTTAATAAATTTAATTTAAGACCTTGGATGGATTGGAAGAATTTTTTTATTTGAAGTTTTGAATTTTAGACTTTTTAAGACCCTGCAGGAACCCTGTGTAATGAATATAAAATATATGACAGTTCAATTATATTATGAGTTTTTACAGATGTATTAGTAGAGCTCTAAACATTACAGACAGCCTAAACTTGAGAAGTAAATTTTGGATCCTTGACTGATCGAGTACATCTGAGGTAAGTGGAGAAATGTGTCAATATGATGTCTTTTGCCAGCAAACGTGAATGTGTAAAGACAAGAGCAGAAAAACAAGAAAAAAGGAGAGTTGTTATTGCCTGACACAGTAACAGAATTGACCGTGTCCATCTTGTTGTGGGCGCCACACTCCTTTTGTCTGCTGTAATCTAAAACATCAGCAGGAGTGAGACCAGGAACAGTGCGTCTGAACCAACAACACACCATCTCTCTCTCTCTCTCTCTCTCTCTCTCTCTCTCTCTCTCCACTAAAGAGAAAGAAGAAAAGCCTGAGACTTCATGCTCCATATGTGCAAAACAATCTAACGAGCCTTGCGGAACAGCAGGCCATCCATCATCTTTTACTCAGCGCAATCTGGTAAACAAGGGCTGAAATGCAGTTTGACACTTCAGATTGAGAATAATAGATTTCATTAAGTTCAGCTATGTTGTTATGAGCTTCACTTTAGCTCACACGGGGTCTTTTATCCGCCTAGCTAACCATTCAGCTTCCTCTCATTTGTACATTCCATAAATTATTCAGAACAATAAGGCTAACGGCTCCGAAGAAGCTGGCCAAGCCGAGCGTCGCCACACATTAGCCTCATGAAAGTTAAGTAAAAAAAAAACGGGACACTCGAGTGTTTAAAAGAGCTTGAATTAGCAAAGCCCGGATGAGGATCCAAGTGTTTACAAAGTCAGAGATCTAAAGAGAGAAATAAACATCAGTGCTGAAAACTTCAAACAAATTTACAGGTAAGATCTGTTTGGGGTTTCAACTTCTGGAGCTACAAAGTCAGAGTTGCCAAATGCTTTTGATGCAAAGCAGCTAAAGTCAGCCCAAAAGCACACTAAACATCACTCGTTGACATACAGTGCTTAGTGTCAGATGATGTCAGCCTTTTACCTCTGGTGGCTCCTCCTCTCTGTGCTCATAAATACTGTATTTAAAACAGATGAATTCCCGATAAAGCTGTTCTCATTTACGTGTCTGTTTCTGGGACTAGGATGAAATCGTGAAACACGGTCTATTAACACATGCAAATCAGCAGAACCTCCCAAACTCCTTCATCACAGAATCTCCACACATCACTTAGGCTGTATTCAGACTGCTTTGGCCTATCTAGATTGAGTTCTGAGAGCCAAAAACGACACGAAATCCAACTTTTGCACATGGAGCTGGTTTGAAATACAATTAGCATCAGATCTGCACAGACGTCTTAGTCCAGACACTCTGGTCTCTCAAACTGGATCGAAGTGCCTTTCACATCACTTGCAACACATGAAACAACAGCCACGTCAAATCCAGAGTGACAGAAGTGAAGGGATCCAGGAAGAGCACCACAAAGTGCACCAGAGTGGAGTCGCAGGTTGCCAGGTTCCAAAAAATTCCCCAACCCATTACTAGATTAGATTAAACTTTTTGCCAATGTGATGGCACACAACACATTGTGACCTCTGCATTTAACTTATTTGTGCAGTAAAACACACACTAGTGAACACACTAGGTCAAGAATGTGTTCAAAAAACGGTGGACAGCACTATCCAGAGCGCCCAGGGAGCAGTTGGGGGTTAGGTGCCTTGCTCAAGAGCACTTCAGTGATGACCCGTCTGGGGATCTAATTATTATCAGACACAAAGCAGCCGTACACAAGTATAAAATAAAGTTATAATTGCTTTTTATTACTCTAAAATCTTATTTTTTGGTCATACATTTAATTATTTTCTTTTCTATTTTCTGATCACTTACAAATAACAACATATTCTTAACATATCTGATTTGAGAAACTGTGATTTGCCTGAGCACAGCCTTAAAGACAACAGCTATACAGTGATAATGACCTCTCTAAGGGAAAGTTTGAAGCAAAAGAAGTGAAGGTGGAGTGTGTGTAAAAGTGAATTTTAACTAAAAAAAAAGACAATTATTAATCATCATAAAAAAATTCACCATCATGCACTGCAGGGAGATGCCCTGGGAACATCATTTGTTGAAGAACTGCATAATACATCCCACCTTCCTCTGGACCAACAAAAGCCCCTGCTCATCCTTTTCTTCTCAGCTCACAATTATGAGAGAGATAAAACATCAGTCCTTTCCCTCTAGTGTTTCACTGCTTTCAGGGCTGTAGAGCAGGGCAGTGGTGCTTTCTGGACTGATGGAGCTCTGTAATGAGCTGGAGTTTTTGATCTAATCATCCAGGACACGTACCTGACCTGACAATGTAAAGCTTTTCCAAAAGAGTAGAGTCTGCAGCAAAGGAGGACAAACTCTTTATTAATCCTCTCATTCTCTCTATTATGAATGGAATGGGCCAAAGTGGCTCAATGGACTAAGGCGCTGTCACTGTGATCTGAGGATCACAAGTTCAAATCCCAAACATGCTGCTTGCCATCGGCAGCCGAGGCCTGAGACAACAAAACTGGCCATGCTCTCGCCAGGTGGGTAAGATGGCTCTCTCTCAGCACTACTAAGTAATGTTGGCTGGCTCAGGTGTCTGCCAGGCGATCCATCCTCCGAGCGCATTGGCTGTCTGGCAGCAATGTATTGCAGTTTGAAAAGAGGTGGAGCTTAACTTCACATGCATTGGAGGAGGCCTGTGTTAGTCTGCACCCTCCTCCAGCCAGGGACATTACAAGTGATGGGGAGAATCAACAAATGGGTGGGTCAATTGGCTACCAAACACATTGGGAGAAAATCAAGGTATGATGATGTAAGGGTAAGAAATGCTGGACGCTAGTTTTAGGACATAAGGGTGTCTTAAAGTAGAGCTTAAAGATCAGTAGAGCTAATTAGCATTCTACTCTCTTTATCAACCACAATCAAGCATTTTCAGTCTGACACAAACAATAAACTGAAAAAACAACAAAACGTATGTATTTTTAACGGACTGCTAACAAATGCTGCCTATGTAGACAGCTCACTGGGTTATGAGACACAATGTAAGTCTAATAGCCTCAGAAAAGAAAAGAATGTTCAACACGTCCAATTAAATTTGATCCACTAGTGTCTATAAACAGTGCAAATCTTTTTGATTTACAACATATTATCTTTCCTGGCCTGGACTTACTTGTTTTCAACAAACTTTTGAATGCATAACAGTCACCACACAATATATAATAACGGGGAGGATTCAGCTTCTCACCGCTGTTATTAGTAACCCAGTCTGAAAAGGACAGTGTGTGACCTCCAGCCGGTGATGGTTTACGTCTTAATGGATGTGTCCAAGTCTCCTGGCACACACAGCCCAGCGCCTGTTGTATCTGGCCCGCAGCCCGGACATTAATACGCACTTCCTAACTGACTATTAAAATGCCTTTTCATATTCAGACTTCAGAGAGGTAATTAAGGGACGCTTCATCTTATAAACTCTTCACCAATGACCTTGTCTTCCTCTTTCGCCCATCTCGTTCTGTCTTTTACAGTCTCGCTCTTAAGTCCCCAAGTGTGTCTGAAATATTCTGACTAGAAAGCGTGTTTCCCCTCCACTCTCCTTGAAAACCGGAGCTGTTGTAATGCAGCAGACGTTTGTATCAGTTTGTCCTGCAGAGGTTTTATTACAACAAAAACCACTCCTGTAATGTCAACTGAGATTGTACTCACATGGAGGGAGGGGTGAAGCACATCTACATCACGAGCTGGGTAGAACCTGCCTGTCAAAGTACATCAATTAATAGGAAAAGTCCCATGATACACCACTGCATTAGCACCGGGTAACATGAGCAAAGCAGCCATTTCACCGCAACAGCTTCATTGCTGATGTAAAAAAAATCTACCTGAGACTGAAAGTCTTGAGGACAATAATGGTGAATGGACTGTGATAGTGAGTCACTGTTGTTCTGCTTAATAAGTGAACAGGAGGAAGAGGAAGAAGAGGAAGAGGAAAAAGAGGAGAAAGAAGAAGCTGCTTCACATGGAGAGGATGAAGAAGAAGAAGAGGAAGAGGAAGAGGAAGAAAAAGAAGCATGGTGGCTTGAGGTCTTGGGAGAGAGAGATCACATCTGGGTGGTTCTCCTCATGGGTTTCAGGTTTCTTCTGTTCAAACACATGGAGGTCAGGTGAATTGAGTACTCTACATTGTGTGTGTGTGTGCCCAGCATTGGATTGGCACCCTGTCCTGGGTGTAGCTAAGACAATGTAAAGCCCTGCCCAGTGAAGGGGTAGGGAACTTCTGGGTCCTGATTGTTGGGGACTCTGTAGGGTTTAGGTCAGGTGAGTTTACTGCCCAGAACAGTGATACTGTGGTTATTAAACCAGGTGTTGGTACTTTTGGCAGTGTGGGCAGGTGCCAAGTCCTGCTGGATAAATGAAATCCACATCTCCATAAAGCTTGTCCTTCCAGAAAATCAATAAAATATCATTTGTCTTCAGTATAAAACTACAATCCCGCTTAGTACAATCCAGACCTGTAAGCTCCAGTCTCCATCAGTGGACACAATGGAAGTGGGTCAGGAAAGACAATTTATGGTAACTTCTATTTAAATGAATAAACTGCTAAAACAAGGCCAAGTGGTCTCTGTACATAAAAAGCCAAAACTGTCAATATAGTTGCTAATAAGATGTTAGTGCCTGCTTATTGTGAAGACTCATGCGAATATCGACTGAATGACCCACTTCAGAACTAATTTAAACAGATCAAGACACGTCTGCACTGCTGAATGCCACTCGGCTGATCAATTCCCATCAGCTAAGGAATGCACAGCAAGCCCTGATAACTATTATAAAGGAGCGTCCAAAGTGAATTTGGATAAGAGCGCATATCGATTTCCCCCAATCTGGTCTTCGGCAGAGATGGGTGCCTTTGCTCTCCCCATCAGTCGGCTAATCTGATTTAGACACTTAAGACAGCGTTTTGTCACAGTGCATTCAGTACATTATGGCTAAGTAATTACTCTTCTTCTGTCAGGACTATCTTTTCTAAAACAACAATGAAGATCAACGGATACATTTTTCTAGCCCACTTAATGATGCTACTCTTCTAGTGACTGTAGTGGTTCAAAAAGCTTTCTTAGAAACATTTAAGGCTCCCAAAACTCCAAAGGAGTGAAAGTGTAAATGAGAAGGGTTGGCAGTGACTGGTCATTTGTTGTTTCCAGTCACAAAAGCCTCAGAAGTACAAATCTTATTACTTATCTTATTATTCCAGTCAGTAGAGCTGGGTAATCCAGGTCCAGAAAATAAAAATCCAACCCAGGATTCTGCTCCTACTTCATGTGTGGCTCTCCTGCAGCATATCTGCAGCAGAACCAACAAGGCAGTTGAAACAAAATCCTGGGGTGGATTTTTACTTTCTGGACCTGGATTACCCAGCTCTACCAGTCAGTTACTTTTGCATCTTCTGGTACAAATAAACAAATTAAAAGACCACGTTTACACCAACATTTGACTTTAAACTACTGCTGTATTTGGGTGCTCAGAAGCTTGTATGTACAAAAAGGTTAACTAGTCTTCACTCTGTGGGCTTGTTGGAAGACCTGCTCACTATGTAAGTGATATAAATGCATGTGTAAATAAGTGAGCACACCAGTCATCAAGATGAACATCATGGGCAAAGATTCTGATCTGACTGATGGTCAAAAGGGCATGATAACGTTACCAGGGAAAGGGTGGTACTATCTTGTAATCTGCTAATTTCATGGGATGATCTAGAGTCCCTGTCGCTGCCTTCCAATGGCATAACAGTGGTGCCAAATGGGCAACTGATGCCAGAGGGCAACAACAACTTCAGTAAGTGAAACAGAGCAAATGATGTGCGACAACGGACCAGTTCACCTCTGTAATGAACACAGAAGCAATTAGGAAAGTGTCACAACTGAGCATAGACTCCAAGACAAATGTGGTTATTCTCACTTTGACGTAGGTGGATATAGTATTTACTGGTACACACACACACACACACACACACACACACACACATATATAAACAAACACAACACAATCAAAATCTGCCATTTACAAGTGTGAACAAAATGATATTGTCCAGCTAACAGCCGCATAGAGCTGTTAGTCTACAGCAATGTCTAAACATCACAGCTTGACTGGCATAGTCTAAGGACTTGCCCACCAAAGCATTACCCAATTAAAACAGGCTGCAATATTAGCTACTGGAGATGGACATGTAAGTGTTAGATTATTCCACTGACTTACAAACACCGTTTCTGTAACATTTTGATAATTTCTGGCATTATCAAATGTGTGCTGCAGTTTTTTGGTAACAATGAAAGGACAAAACACTTTCACAGAGGAACCGAGACTGTCTCTCAAAGTATTTTATGAGACAGATGTCACTGGATAGTTCATTGGCAGGAGAAAATATATATATACTCAAACAACTGGAAACGTATTTGGATAAATGTTGATGTTAAGTCAGAACATATAAATGAGACTGTAAATGGACTGACCTACTTCACAGCTCAAGTCTAACCTGCGGTATTAACTCAAACATTCCACCTTCTCACAGATATTATACTGTGTAAAATGTATTTGTGTAGGTTAAAACAGACTATAGACAGAGGACAGAATGTGTTTTCTACTCATTCATTGGTTTCAGGAAAGCCTCACTTACCTCAGTCCAAAGAGATGCACCCATATAAAAGCTCAGATCCTCTTTACAGCCATCAGTGCTGATTGCCTGAGTGAACAAACACCTGCAAAACAGTACAAAAACAAATGAGTTCAGTTACACATCTCACACAGAGGTTTAATCAGGTATCGAGATTCTACAGCCTGATTAGCTTCCTCCTGTACTGTGTGCTAATACATTATACAACACTTCCTCCTGTACTGTGCACTGATACATTATACAACACTTCCTCCTGTACTGTGCACT
>BRDA01046291.1:0-22617 GCA_036984385.1 Crenuchus spilurus
AGAGAGAGGCAGAGAGAGAGAGAGGCAGAGAGAGAGAGAGGCAGAAAGAGAGAGAGAGAGAGAGAGAGAGAGAGAGATAAGCAGAGAGAGAGAGAGGCAGAGAAAGAGGCAGAAAGAGAGAGAGAGAGAGCTACAGAGAGAGAGAGAGAGAGAGAGAGAGGCAGAGAGAGAGAGATAGAGAAAGAGAGAGAAAGAGGCAGAGAGAGAGAGAGAGAGGCAGAGAGAGACATAGAGAGAGAGAGGCAGAGAGAGACACACAGAGAGAGAGAGAGAGGCAGAGAGAGAGAGAGAGAGAGAGAGAGGCAGAGAACACAGACTGGAGAATTCCACTGAACGGCCAGTCCGCTTTTTGATACGTAGCAGACGATTTTGCTTAATTATTTCCTTTAACGGTAAGAGTAGGAAAAGCAGGCGGAAAATGGGCAAGCCAGGCCCGGGTGAGTGAAAGGCCATGTGGTCCACTGACAACAACACACTCAGAGGGAGCATGCCTGCATCTCAACACAGCCGCAGAGTTACAGCGCTGGCCAGCAGTGAACTTGGGCCGCTCATTTATCTGTCACTTACAGGCACAGCTTTGCGAGAGGAAATGGAAATAAAACTTTATCTGTGCGGGTGTAGTGTTTTTGGGCTTGCGGCTTGGTTTCATTCATTGAACAGTGCGATGGGTCCTGTGTCAAGGCCAGCTGAGAACCTACTCAGTCACAGCTGCTAATAATTCACACTAAAGCATCAAAGTGAGTGAAATATACACAGTAATAATATAGTAAAATAATATAGTAAATATAGTAAGTAATAGTAAATACACACAGTACTGTAATACAGTACAGTATTAAGGCTGCTGATCACGTTCTGCATCTCATTGCCAAGCATCCACAATACACACAATCATGGGTTTTATTGAAGGTACACAAAGCATTTGACAACAACATGTGCATCATTGACTACAAGCTCAGTTTCTCTGAGCACCACAGCATGGACCTCAGCATTACTGTACTATTCTAAACCCAAAATCCAAAGACCAGACCACAGAAATCACCAGTAGGTACCACATGACTTGAAATTTACACCAAGAAAGATAAAGTAAAGTAACCTCTTAAACTATGTGGAACCACTAATAGTTCCAGACTTACATTCCTCATTTATGTGTAGGGCAACATAGTGGAAATCCCTTTTGAACAACCAACTGTTAAATGAACAATTGTCATAAAAATGAACAAATTATTTAATCACACAGTGGGGAAATTCAAACTCACACACACTAGCGGTGGGCAGCCCTGTCCAAGGTGCCCAAGGAGCACCGGGGGTTATTGAGACTTACTCAAGATCACTTCAATCATGTCCTGCTTGGGGATCGAACCGGTGACTTTCTGGTCACAAGACCAGACCTCTAGCACCAGGCAATGGCTAGCCGCTTCCCTTTTGTCAGTTTATAATTGAACAATTATTGGCAAATGGATGATTGTTGGGTTTCCTTCAGGGTCTCCGGTTTCCTCGCACAGTCCAAAAACATGGAGGTCAGATGAATTGGGTACTCTAAATTGTCATTGTTTGTGTCCAGCAATGGATTGGCGCCCTGTCCTCTGCTTAGCTAGGGTTGTGTGTAATGCCCAGACCTGTGCCTGGTGAAGGTTTAGTGGACTCACCACGACCATAATCAGGATTAAGCGTAAGATAATGGATGAATGGAGGGATGGATGTTTGTTGGGGAACGAATGATTGCATTAACAAAGGTCAGCAAATTATTGTCAGCGGGCAAACAACTGTTGGTGAACAAGTGACTGTTAGCAAATGAACAATTGTCTGCAAATAACTGTCTTTGAACTAATGCTGGGTTGGGAACTAACCCCCTGGCTAATTCCTCAATTTGCATCCTGCTTTAAAAGTACTGCAAGGTACAACTTAAGATAAACAGACAAATGTCATTACATCATTTTGGTTAAGTGTATGGGATGCTGTGCTTTGTGGGAGATGCGAGACATCCAGTGTATGTTGGCCTTTAACGTTTGTGATGGAGTTCTTATAAACAGGTGGTGGGATGTAAAATATGTGTATTTACGTTATTTGTATTATCAGCCCTGCCCCTCTACTTCAGTTTACAGACGCTGGTAGGCTTTGACCCATCACCCAGTTCTCAGTTCTAACAATGATTAAGATTAACATCTGTGTCTGTGTGGCTGTGAACATGTGCGACTATGTGTGTACTTTAGTGTGTAAACCCTGAACAAACCACGGATCATTTTGCTTTGCCATAACCTTTGAAAAACGTGACTCTGTGGATGTCATATCTGGTGCTCATGAATATGTGTGTATGTGGGGGGGGGGGGCACAGTGCAAAATAATTGTTCTGGCAGTGACGCTACAGCAGACGGCAATTATATCATACAGTGTAAGTTCAGAACACAAAACATGTCCGTTTACAGTACAGAGTAATCCCTGAATTGGTGTCAACATTGCTAAATCTCTGGTTATAAACTGCCTTAATGAACTTACTCCGAGTTTACAAACACAGAAGCCAGGCACGGTTTGAATGAGCCCAATTTTATGGCCTACTTTGCTTGAATCCTTGTGTTTTAATGAGCAAGATGGAACCTAGCTCCTTAGTTTGTGTTAAATAATGCAGTACTTATTATACATGCAATCTACACATCTGTGCAACAAAGGAAATTGTAAACATCCAACACCTACCGTTTATGTTCATTTCAGCTGTAAGCAGAGAGTGTACAAATGTTTTGGCTTTCCGCACAGGTGCGGTTAACTGTAACAGATGGAGGGGAAAGTTAAGAAATTCATACAAACACAATGAATTAAATATAGTTCTATGTTACAGTGCAGCAGAGATCTTTAAACCCAGTTTAAAGACACATGCTAAACACACATGATTCAGTTCATCCTTTGCCAGGTTTATGTGGTACACCTGAACAGGGAAATCAACTGTTCTGAACACCAGCCCTCAATAATTTTCAATATTTAAAAAACCCTAATTTCCCAAACTAAAAACAAGGTTGGGGGCCCCAAGTGGCTCAGCAGGCTAAGACGCTGACACTATGACCAGAGGATCGTGAGTTCAAATCCCGGTCATGCTGTTTGCCATCAACAGCCGGAGCCCAAGAGACTAAAAATTGTCAGTGCTCTCTTTGGGCAGGTAGATGGCGCTCTCACTCTCCCTATCACTCTCACATTGCAATGTCCACTGGCTCAGGTATCTTCTGATTGGTCCATTCTGAGCTGGGAATACTGCGCTTTCCTCCGAGCGCGATGGCTCCCCAGTGATGGTGTATTAGCGGTAGTTTGAAAAGAGGTGGTGGCTGTATCACATGCAGCGGAGAAGGCTGGTGCTTGTCTTCACCCTCCTAGAGTCAGGGACAGTGCAAAGTGATGGGGAGAGCCCTTACGGAGGGGATGGGCTCAGTGGCTACTACTACATAGGGGGGAAGGGGATAAAATTGGCAAAAACTTGGGGAAAATAAAAAATAAATAAGAAAACCAAGGTTGTAATCACTATGTGTTACATTTAGTCTCACCTTAGCTCTCATTGTGAGTGATGTACATACATGATGATAGAATTGAGCTATCAAAACAGTGATAATAATAAATTCCATAATTTCACAATTTTAAAGACATTGACAAATATCACAGATTTCACAGAATTCATTAAATGAAAAAAAAAAAAGAAACGTGAATTATATGTGGTCTCCAGGTTTTGTTTGCAGTTACGATACACGTTATGAGTGCAGGTTTGATCCTTTTTAAAAGTATTACCACAGTTTAATTTAAATTTAAATGGCATGATTCTCTCCAGCACTTACAGCAATCAGCAAAGTACTATCAACAAAACAGCTATTGTTCGGACCTGTCCTTAATCCTCTGGATTCAGCGCCCATCAGCAGAATAGTAACAAAATTCTGCAACAACACATATATATCTCTGTGAGATATTATCCTATAAACAAAACTATACACACTCCAGAAACCTTAAAGAGACTATATATATATATATAGCTTGAATCAAAATATAGCTTTAGATATTTGTGACAGGAACTCAAATCAGCAGAGTACATTTTTCAGCACGGGTCTGCACGCTGCACTTTTTTTCTGCCCCTTTACACAGTCTGTCATTCATATCATAATGACATGGTAATTCCAGGCCTTCCATTGGAAGATTAGCGGCCATGGAATGTGTGAAAAACCCCATTTCGTCTCTATAAATAAAGCCTGCACGTGAACAAAGACCTCTCACCTTGAGTGTTCACACTTCTCATGAATGTGCAATGTAGGGTTAGTTGCTGAGTGAAAACAGAGTGTCACCTCACATTTGTTAAGCTTTAGAAATAAAAACCCACATACAATTTCTAAAAAATATATATAATGATCAGTGTGTAGCCAACAGCTATGTTTACAAAGTCCTGAACTCAAATGTCTTGGCTAGAAATGTTTGTAGTGTTTTTCCAAATATATCAGCACATCTGAGAACAGGTTTTTGAAAAGCATGTGTATCACTTTGGAAAAAATCACTTTAGATGAGTGTAATTTGCAAAAATTCGGGGCATGTCATACAACATCACAGTGTCTGAAAACCCCCTCAGACTTCAGAGGGTTAAGGTGTAAAACACTACATTTTCACAGCATTTCATGGCAAATGTAATGGGAAATTTCTAATTTAATGGGAATACATTAATGTAATGGTCTGTGATGTGTCAATCACTGCAAGAGATGATGACTGAAAGCATGTTGTAATTGGACTTGTTTAACTATCATAAGTTGTGCAACATTTTACCCCATAGTAATTTGCATCTCAACCCAAAACTGGATTAGAATAAATCCATAATATTTTAAGAGCCAATTAAAATGATTATATTAGTTGATTAAGAACAGAGTAGTAATGTAGTTATGATCGATCACAACCCCTTATTAATCACCATTCCTTTATGATATCCCTCTACACAGTGTTCTCCAATGCAAGTACCTTGCTCCAGTCCACCATCTGATAAAAATCAGATGCTATTACTCAGATTCTCCTTTTGGAATCTTTGGTTCGTATTTACTAATGAACACTGCACCTGATCAGAGATCAGCTTTTCCATTTCTTATAAACACTGAAATTAGGCTGTATGGTAGGTATTTAGTAGGAAGAGCCCACCCAGAGTAGGTGTCACAATGTCTTTTTGGATTATGTCAGGGAAACTCCCTGACCCATTCCTGATTCTACCCACTTTTATTGGTAGCCTGTTGAGAGCCTGTTTCCAGCTGCCCTGGTGTTAAACAACCACCATGGAATGACCAGCCCACCTGACCACAACCCTTCCACTTCCACCCAGGCAGCTCCTCCCACTCTACCATCACTGCCCGCCAAACTGATGACCAACACACAAGCTATGCCTGTGTTTACTAAATAACTTAACTTTTACTGTTGCCATATTTAGGCAATGTACATTTGTTCAACTTTAGAGCTTGGAGCACATCTTCAAAACTATTCACGACAGAATCAAGGAAGTCAACCAATGAAACACAAGTAAAAAACTTGTAATATACTTAACACTGTGGAATAAACAGACTAAATAAATACACAATAGAATTAACACCCCTTTACAGCAGTTCAAAATCTACTGCCTTTTTAAATTCAGATAACAATCACAACACAGATTTTGCCCTGCAAACAGGATTTCCTTTTCTGTTAGAAAGAATGCCTTCATAATAAAGCTTCATAATAACCACAATCACTAACAAAGTAAATGTAATAATGTGGAACAATATCACAGTATCTGCACTGGACAATCGCCATAGCCCATTTTGTAATCATGTTCTTTGTGAACACTGAAATCATCACACATCTCACAGCATACTTACATAGTTACCCATATAGTCCTTTTTACTGCAGTCAAATGTTTGACGTACAACACTGATTAACAGCAGTATCAAGTCAATTGTGCTTATTATGAGGTTTCTCATTACTTTGCCCTGTATGATTCAAATTATCTAGTGGATCTATAGATAAAACCAACATCCTCTACAAATTCCATGTTCTTAGAGAAGCATTAATCAGGTCTTTGCTAGATCCTGATACAATATTTTCAGTCACCACCCAGTGTTATTTGAGAATCATTTGTACCAGGAGTATACTGTAGACACATGCCAAATCTCTTAAAACTCATTAAAACTCATAAGCCAGAAGATTTCCGTTAGCATGGTCACTCAAAAATTAAACCATGTTGCTCCATTGATAGTTTCCATGACTCTAATATTAGAAGAACTTATGTTTGTGTTTTTGTTTCCAAATTTTAGGATATCAGAATGAACTCGAGCACAGCACAGTACTTCAACATTGAACACTGTAACAACAACGTAAGCGATTGCACCGATGAAGGTTGCTGCTCCAAGAAGAGGCGGTATGTGCGCAAGGACGGCAGCTGTAACTTGGTATTCCGGCACGTACCTGGGCAATGGTTCCTGTACGCAACCGATATCTTCACCACATTGGTGGAGATCCGCTGGAGGGTCATGTTTTTGACCTTCGCTCTCTCTTACATTCTGTCCTGGCTCTTTTTCGGGATCCTGTTCTGGATTATCGCTCTGGCCCATGGCGATGTAAAAGATCCGACAAATGAGCCATGTGTTTACGAGGTGCGAAGCTTCACGGCAGCATTCCTCTTCTCTCTGGAGACCCAAACAACCATTGGCTATGGTGCACGTGGCATGTCTGAGAAATGCATGTTGGCCATCATCATTGTTACCGTCCAAGACGTCATCAGTGTTTTCATTGATACATTCATTATTGGCATTGTCATAGCCAAGATGGCATCAGCCCGGAAGAGAGCACAAACAGTGGGATTCAGCAATGCTGCAGTGATCAACCTGCGTAACAACTCCTTGTGCCTGTCTTGGCGGGTGGGTGATTTTCGCCGAAACCATATGGTAGAGGGGTCTGTACATGCCCAGATTATCCGGCAGACAACACACATGACTGGTAAAGTTGACATATCTTACCATAACCTAGAAATCCAAAATAACCATGTGATTCTTGCCATGCCAGTCACCATCATTCATAAAATTGGCCCTGACAGCCCTCTGTACAAGATTAGCCTGCAACATCTGCGAAGAGACAACTTTGAGCTGGTGGTGTCCTTCACCTACACAGATGACTGCACTGGGATTCTCCACCAGACACGCACCTCCTACACCCCCAATGAGATTCTATGGGGCCAGCAGTTTCAAGAGATGCTGAGGGTGTCCAGGAAGTACTACAAAGTGGACTATGCTCTGTTTCACCAGACCAACAAAATCCCGATATCAGAAAACAGTGCAGAGGAGTATGAACTAAAGAAACTCTCTCAAAGTCCTAAACTACAACACAGCAGTCTTCCAACAGTGTCTGTGGAATTTTGACTAAGAATGATAATGGGTTATAAATAGGGGTGTTACTCGGCCTATAATTTGAATCACAATACTGGGGTGATGATTCTGTATTCTTGCAATGTTTTGTACAAAATCTGAACGTAGAAAAAATTATACCTATAATCACATAGCTGCACGGCTTACTTGCAACAAACTAGTTGTTTGTTGGTCATTTGCAAACAGTGAAATTGTATAACTGATAAAATGTCCATCCTCTATGATGCTCAATGACATATCTCTACAGTGCACGTTTTCAGTTTTTGTATTGTGATATCAAAATTATAAACAACAATTGCATTGTTACCATAGTTAATATAAGAGTGGAGTATTGTTACCATATAGACTGCTTTTTTTCTAGAGCACTGTAGGACAAAGAGTGCATGAAAGAGGTGCCATGTAGACAATAGCATTCACTCTTAAAGCTGTAATCATATATACTTGTGGGCATGATCAATTAGATCTATCTGAATCACTAGGCCGGACTGTAATATTATAGTATATTATGTTTCATCATGCACCTACGTAAACAAAAGCATGAAAGACATTTAATTCTCATAACAAAAGAAGGTATTACACATAGCCAGATTTCTAAGGCAATCTAAGTTCAGATTTGAGCATTGTCCAATAGGAATGTCCTGTTGCTCTTTTCCCATTGGACAAGTTTGACCTGGGTTTAAGTTATCTGGATAAACTGAGAAATCCTGTGTTGTACAATACCCCCGTGTAGATGGAGCTCAAGATACTGGATCTTAGGAAAGAGGGTACGATTTAGACAAGTGTACTAAATTCCAAATTTAAAGATATTTTTGCATAGTTCATGAAACTATTATAAACATTATTGAGCAATATTATCAAAAGGAATCAAAATCTTGCCATAAAAACACAGGTCAAAGAGCCTATAAGACCAACATTTGATCACAAACCTTAGTATTTTACACTGTCTTAGACAAAACGAAAACCAACCAAAGTTTGCCAAGCAGGATTGTAAAACTGAAGCTAATAAGATAACATGACAGTTTAACATAGTAAATATGCCACAAATTGGTCTTTTATCCACTGTAGGGCTAACAGAATTACCTTTGTTTTATTTATAAGTTACATACGTACTATTTCAGTAAATAAACAACTCCCTTGTGCATGTATGCCACAGTAAACGAATATTCAAACTTTCTTTCATGTCTTTCTATACAATTTGGAGAGGAACTGAACTCTCATGTTTTGTCTTTGCCTTAACCAGTTTTGGTTTATTGAAGTAATTATTATGGATATTGTATTACATTACTGTCATACTAGCAAGATGTAAATCAAGCTCAGATGGGTCTTGTCTGCAGTTTTACATTAAGGGCACAATGTTTTTAAACTGTAATTTGGAAATAATAGCAATAAAGATCCAATTTAACAATGATATTGCATTGCAATAATGTTTACAATGGAACATTTACAACTAAAATGCTATTATAACCAATAGAAAGATTACATTAAATGATATCCAATACAGCCATGTGGGCTGTATTACATGTGTACAGATGTGTGCACACATAAACACACACTTGTCTTAGAATACAGACACTATGGTGTAGCCGAAACTGTGACCTATATAACATTTAGTTTTATTTTTTTGGGGGTTCCATCATGTTGTTGTGGCACCCAAAACCATAGTGCAAAATATATACAACAAAACCTCAGTGCACAATTAGTAGCAATCTACATTTTCTAATGTAGTGAATAGTTAGTATGAGACCATTTTGGACAGCTAGAGTTTTTGACATTGTACCACACATATATGAAAACACAGATGTGACAAAGGTTTTCTTGGATGGGTTATAAAGTAGTGACTTAAAGCCTCTGTCACATGGGAAAGGATGTGGCTGACAGTGATGTTAACCTGACCAAACATATGCTTACAACATCATATTTCCTTTAAAGTCACTTGAAAAAGTGCAGACCAGTCTTCCACATTCAAATGTGACCTAGATAATACTCCAGAAACTACAACATTATGAGTACCTGTTATGTACTACAAAACATATTTCTTAGATGTCTTACAGGAGCAGAAAACGTAAATTTAAAATGAGCCGCCTCTTAGTAATATTTTCCCTCAGATAAAGTATGAATGCAAAATGAAGCAGACGGCGGGAAACACTTTCAGACAATCCCCGCCTCTGAAGCGGCAGAACGCATGTGAACAAAACACAACTAGCCAATCGTGGCATAGGATCCGCGATGTCATTGGCCAATCGCGAAGGAGGCGGGATTTGTCTGAATACGGGTGGGGTAGAATATTCTAACGGTCCACCTCTTCTCAGCGGTTGCTGTGATGACGCTATAACAACTATTCCTACTATCCAATCCAAGCGTACAACGCGCCACGCGGTAACCAATTGAATCTTAAGAGGGCGGGACTTGTCAGAATTCTTCTGGAATAAAAAAATAACGGTTTCTGAGTTTTAAATCGTTAATTTGTTATGATCTAAAACCAAATAAAAAAGAGAAAAAATAGTCATAGTAAGGTGAATCTGATTTGCTTGCCTGCCAATAAGAAGAACTACAAGCCAATCATGGTGCAGGGAATGTGGAAGCGCTAGCCAATCAACGTGCAGACAGGCAGGGCTTTATGCAAAACAAAGCAAAAAAGAGTCTCCAGCCCTCCACCTTGTGGTCAGAAACAGCTGCGTCCAGACGGATCCCAAATGTAAACAGTAGCTACGCGTGGCTATAAATAGTCTGAATTATTTATAGACCGGACAAGAAAGGAACTAAAAGGAGCGCTTCGAAAACAGCTTCACAAACAAAGTCCAGTGCCACGGCTCATTGGTAGTGCTCAGTAAGCGGTGATGGGACATGCAGCCGTGTGACGGCACGCAGCAGCCGGGAAACGGGGGGCAAGACAACAGTGATTGATGAATCCCTTTGGGAGAAAACGTGAAGTCATATTTGTGTGGCTTTGTTTTAAAAAATCTGCACTTTGAGGCTTCCTGGGGTTATATCTGAGATGTAGTAGCAACAGGTGTGAATGGTTTTAATTGTTGGTCTATTAAATATCTGAATATCCTCTTATGCAAATACAAATAAACATTTCCCCTAAACTGAGAGTGACACAGACAAGCAGAAATCAGGGTCTACCAGTGTACCTAATCACAGTAAATAAATCTACCGGTTTGGCTAATAGACTGATAGTTGTGACAATAATAGACAGTTGTGGGGTTTTTTTTCTAAAAGGGAAAGTTAGCGTAGACTTCATCATCGTCAGTGAACATTGCATAATTTATTTTGTAATGACATTCTATTCTAGCATTCTTTACTAATTACGTTTTTTGTTTATGAAGATACATTTACGTGTTATTAAGTAAAAACTTTTTTATATTTTATGTCACCTCCGATTTTAAGGCTTAAGCATTTTGTTTTACACTTAAAAAAGAAGTGATGATACGTAAATAAATGTGAGCATTTGTAGCTGAAACTTTCACTTTAGTATGTTCTGCATAAAGGTGTTACACTTAAGTTGCCTCATCTCCTCATGTCTGGTTTGTTAGCTCAAGAGTCTCCATTTATTCGAGTTCCAAGCCCCATCTGCCACCCGATTGGTCGAATGCTCACGAGGGGGCGGCGCTAGCCGGCGCGTTCTATTTAAATGGGTTTGGCCGCGCGCGTGAGTAAAAATTCAGATCTGGTGGGAGCTCGGCACGTGGAGGCAGAGCAGAGTGCGGCGAGGTGGAGCGCGTGGATGGTGTACAAGTTCTTGGTGGATGTACCGGAGGAAGCTGCTCAATGTTTTATTCACGCTACCGATGATCAACAGGTTAGTCAGAACACCAGCGTATAGAGCAGGAAATTCATACATAACAACAGTAATTCTACATTATATAGTGGTATTATATACTTATATTTGTTTTATTAGTAGCATTAGTTATTTACACTCACTGTCTCATTCACATGTATGTGTTGAGACTAGGCATAGGCACGCATGCCTCTAAACACATTAATGTTATGCTGCATTTATTACAGCAAACATCTCAACTTAGCAGCCTTCAAACCAAAGTCTAAGAAGTGGCCTGCACATAATTGCACATAGGATCTGTCTGCCCTGCACCTGTTGTAGCTTGTCCGTGCCTTTCTACAGATGCATTCCCCTTGGGTTACAGTCAGCAAAAAAAGGCAAGACATGGTAGGGTAGATGAGGATATTTGAGCCAGTCATCAATTTGCAGTATTAGTATTTTATCTCTAGAAGAGTTCAGAGAATGGATCACAGATGGTCCAGATCAGTGTCGTTTCACTTGGCCACAAACTTAGTTTGACTGATTGACTCTAGTTTGACTGATTGATAACGAGTAGTAATTGCTCAGAGGAAAGAATGTCCCTAAAATATCCAGCCTCACAAATATGTTGAACAAGCTTGAGATATTGTTTTAGATAAAAAGCTGGATTTTATGTAAGATTTTCCACTGCGTTTCCCTGTTCCATGCTATTAAAATAACTTTTCCTAGACATAAACATTGTCATATTGCATTTTATTTGTGCTACAAATTCAGTCTTAATCTGTCAGTCTTAATCTGAGTGCATTGCCTGGGTTTGCTTATTACTGTTGGTTTTGCCACTTTCAATCATAGATGATGTGTAATATCTATGCTCTTAATTACGTATGATTGATGTGTTCACATTTAGTTGAATGGCTACATATAAGATCCTCCATTAAATGGAAAGTCCAGATAAGTGGTTTGGTGGGATGCTCATGCAAAAATCTGTTGACCAAATACTTTTCTACCATCTTTTATTTACGTCTTCCTGAGAATGAAAAATGATTTTAATGAAATCACTTAAACTCTTCTGAGGTCAGGTTGCTAGGAAAGTGGCTCAAAACATGTAGAACAGACCAAGGGCTTTAATGAGTGATGCTGTAGCCCTGCCAGGCAGATCTCGCAGGCCTGCCATTATACAGCTGAGAGGAGATGAGGTCCCAGTGGACAAGCTCTCGAGTCCCCTCTATATCTCCACAGTGCACCCTGCAGAAAGAAAGCCTTTGTTTGTTGTTTTTCCCAGGTAATGAAACTTAAGCAAGTTTGTCTTCCTTTATCCTAATAGAGGAGTCATCAGGATACATCTTGACAGGACATGTGGGCAAATTTTTGTCATCTTTTTCTATATTTAAAAACTTTATTGGTACATTAAATTTGCATCAGGGACTGTATGTGTTGCCACTGCTCTGGTTCACATAAAAATAATCTGTTTCAGAGCATGGCTGGAAACATTTCTGGGACCCCACTGCTGGTTGTACCAGTGTACTGGTAAAGGACATTGCCGTGCAAAACATTTTCCATCTTCCCTGACCGTGATTAGCAAAGTATGTGAAAATGGGCATTAATAATGCACCAGTGAGCAATAAGGCTGGTGGAGTGCAGAGCTAGCAGTGTGACAAATATGCTGGTGTGGCATTAACTAGTGCTACAAGCGAATGCTGGAAAGTAGAATAGTGCTTGAGGCAATTAGAAATTCCTGTCCGTTCTGCTGCAGAGCCCTAATTGCAGCAACACATTTATTGTTTGTTCCACAGGTGGAACTGTACAAAAACAGACCGGACAGTCATGTTGGCAAGGTGCAATGTAGTGGCATAAACTTGAGTTTCCAAGGGATTTGATGGAGACACTGTGACCTGAAGTTAAATATTGAAATGATCGTCATTACAGCACTGTCAACAAAAATGATTGACAATTAAACAGAAACCAACAATCTCTCAGTAGTTGGTGAAGCCTAAGATATTTTCCTCTGTGATTTCATACTATGAGCCTATGTGCATCATCTGTAAGCAACTACACCATTGGCCTAACATTGGTAGTTGTCACAACAAACAGTAAACACAGTGTTCAAATATCTGCTGCCTACGTCTTTTCAAAATATGTAAGAAACATGTTTTAGCCCGAATGTCTAGCTCAGGAGTTCAGTTTGTAGCGTGCAAGCTTACTCATTTAGATCGAGAAGCAGATCTTTAAACTCTGTAAAGTATTTCTCAGGTTTCTACCAATTAAGACTAACTGTCTCCTCTATCTCCTGTTTCGGATAGGACACCTCATTGATGAGCGCGCGGGAGCAGATGAGAGTGGAGTGATCAGCACACTCTTGGCCCTGCCGACCTTTCCATCAATCAAAAGGTCCAGCTGGAGCGGAGCGACGCCTGCTGCGTCCGGCTCTCAACTATCCCACCATTTCCTGCTTGTGTTGGTCCCCGTAAGCGTTTCAAAACTGTTTCTCCAACGGTTTTTCCAAAAACTCAGACTGTTTTCCAAAGCAGAAGCAGCACAGGCCTCCCAGACTGAGGTGATGGGAAGTGTGCGGGTCAACCGCTACAGCATTGTGTCATCTGAGGAGGACGGGATGAAGTTGGCCACTATGGCAGTACCAAACGGCTATGGGAATGGGAAAAGCAAGGTGCACACACGGCACCAACCCCAGAGCAGGTTCGTCAAGAAGGATGGGCACTGCAACGTGCAGTTCATCAATGTCAGTGAGAAGGGTCAGCGGTACTTGGCCGACATTTTTACCACATGCGTGGACATTCGCTGGCGCTGGATGTTTGTCATCTTCTGCTTGGCTTTCCTACTCTCGTGGCTGTTCTTCGGATGTATCTTCTGGCTTGTGGCTATCTTTCACGGAGACCTGGAAAACACTAGTCCAAAATGCGTTTCAAACGTGAGCACATTTACTGCAGCCTTTCTCTTCTCCATTGAGACACAAACCACCATTGGCTATGGCTACCGCTATGTGACAGATGAATGTCCTGTTGCTGTCTTCATGGTGGTGTTCCAAAGCATTGTGGGCTGCATCATTGATGCTTTCATCATTGGTGCAGTAATGGCCAAGATGGCCAAGCCCAAGAAGAGAAACGAGACGTTGGTATTCAGTCACAATGCTACAGTTGCAATGAGGGACAATAAGCTGTGCCTGATGTGGAGGGTTGGGAATCTTCGCAAGAGCCACCTGGTGGAGGCTCACGTTCGGGCTCAGCTCCTCCGATCTCGCACCACAGCAGAGGGTGAATTCATCCCTCTCGACCAAATGGACATTGATGTGGGGTTCGATAGTGGCATTGACCGCATCTTCCTGGTTTCTCCTATCACTATTGTCCACGAGATTGACGAGGACAGCCCCTTCTATGATATGAGCAAGCAGGAGCTGGACAACTCTGATTTTGAGATTGTGGTGATCTTGGAGGGCATGGTGGAAGCCACAGCCATGACCACTCAGTGTCGTAGCTCATACCTAGCCAGTGAGATCCTCTGGGGCCATCGCTTCGACCCTGTCCTGTTCGAGGAGAAGAACTACTACAAAGTAGACTATTCTCGCTTTCACAAGACATACGAAGTGCCCAGCACGCCCTTGTGCAGCGCTAGGGAACTTGCTGAGAAAAAATACATCCTTTCCAATTCCAACTCCTTCTGTTACGAGAACGAGGTGGTGCTACCGAACAAAGAGGAGAAGGAGGAAGGGGACGGGGGTGGACTGGGGCCCTTGAGCAAACACACTGATACTGGCTCAGACTCTGACCACAATCAAGCCAGTGTTCCACTAGAGCCTCGGCCACTGAGGCGAGAATCGGAAATATGACTGTGCCGACCCCATGGAAAGGTATAGCAAACGCCTTTTGTGCGAGTAGGCATTGTAGTGCTGAACTGAAGCCCGTAGGGGATGCAGACTTAAGCTGACGGTACAGCTGCGACGAGGGGTTAATAGACGAACTGAACAAGAGTGTTCTTATGAATATGCATGGTTTAAAAAACAAAATAGACAACAAAAACACACCGACTAGAGGCATTGCACTGTAGAAGGAGTGCACATAAAGGGGAGGGGGAGGTTATTTGATTATGCAACACTACCTTTTAGACCTTTGATGTTTGTATGTCACTGAGTGGAGAGGATGTAACTGCTATGCAAAACTTGAAAACATCAGGCATGTCCTCCTGTGCATTTGTCCACCATTGGTATGAAAAGACAAGTGTTTTCTTCTCTGTCAGATCTGTTCACGTGGCCAGAAAACAGGGACTTAGCGTCACAGTACTAGAAAACCGAAAGGCTTAGGTGGTTACCTTCGTTTTCCCCAGAGCTCTGATGCGCATGTTAGCATATGTTAGCAAACAGGAACCTGTATGTTGTGCCAGTTCATTACAGAAACAGGTAAGAATCAAATGTAAACAGAGTCACTATCAATGTTAATGCATCAGCTGTTCTATTACACAGTGTATTTATTAACCACGTATTTGTTTCAGTATGTATCTGAGAGCTGAGTTGCCTTGAAATGGTCCTATGCGGGACTTAACAACTTAGGAGTGTGTGACCTGTGGCCACAGTACAAAGAATTCACTTACTATTAATGTAAGAAGAGTGATGCTTAACCGCTTGGTGAGAGAATAGGAGCTGGGGGAACATGCAAGGAACATGCCTGTTTACAGCGCTAACTCCCACAGGGTCAGAACGGTGTCGCAGCCAGACACAGCAGTCATCCCGTCCACTGGGACAGAGAGGGTGAGAATGTGCTAATGAATGTTTTTCTATACATGCTGCTATGTTGCATATTATAATAGGGGTTTTGGAGAAACCAAAGAGTATTTTTGAAAAACAGTGTCATAAAGAATGCTTCAAATTCTGACACAGATACTAGACGTGGGTCTATTGGACAAGTCCAGAAACAATCAGAACTAGTTTGCAAATGGAGACACTTTTTTCGCTTGTTTATTTTATCAGCTATTTTCGTATGCAAAGCCAAATGTTTGTAAGACAAAAGACATGACGTATACCTTTAGGAATAAGAAGGCTACAGGTTAGCCTCTTGTGTTTTGAAGTAGTCCCTCTTCGCCCACTGTCAGTGTTACTAATCTTTTAGTGCTTTTTTTTGAGGTTATGAAACCGTTGTAGATTTACAGCACACATGTATGAATTGAACATATATTCTTTTACAAGAAAATATAGACGTGCAATGTGTAAAACTGCACTGTATTAAGGCCTGGAGACTTAAGGTAGCGAATCTTTGTAGGAGCGGATAGTAAACAAAGCTATCCTACACTTTACCCTTACACAGTTTAGCTCGTCTAATATTTCATGACTTCTCAATCAACACTAACCTCTGACTTTGCCTGACAAACTGCAATACAACCCTAATGGCTCGTTTGGGAGGGTGTACCAGGGCAAGCCATGTAGGAATGGGTAATTAGACTGAGATCACATGTTGTGATCCAATAGCATGATCACATCACCAGCATTGCGCTCAGGACAGCACACACAGATGTGTGCCCAAAGCTATCATGTAGCTCCTGATTTCTCAATATATTTGCTATCAACATCAGCTGCACCATGTCTGTACTTTAGCAACACCTGTCGTGAAAGTGTCTACCAGAGCATATTCTCTCCAACGCTCTCTAAAAGGAGATAATAAAATCAGACCAACAGATCCTTGTTTTTAAAAAGATTTAAGCATCTATACTGGTTCCGAAAGCACTACACATAGCATATTGACTGTGTGAAGCATGCAAATCAACGTGGATCGGTATTATTTGTTTGTTTGTTACTCTTTTTGTTCATTTTTGTCACATTTATTTGAGAACCACTAGGTTAGTAGCCATGATCAGTAGGCTTGATGGATACTGACCTACAGCTGGTTCTATCACAAACAGAAAGAGTCCCTTTAATGACTGATGGCCTATATGCAGCATTTCTCCTTGGTGTGTAAATATCCCAGTACCTTTTGCAGTCTTTTTTTGTATCAGTCTTCCTTGTACTGCAAAAAACAATGGAATGTACAGATTTTTATAGTATGATTAATATTATTGAAGTTATTATTATTGTAATAATTATTGTACATGCTATTTTATTTCATTTTTTCAATAAAATATGAATGAATGATCAACAGGTGTTGTGTGTACTGTAAGACAAATTCGAAAAAGAAAAAAAATGAAAAGAATATTCAAGGCAGTCTCATATAAAAGTAATTAAATAGATTTTACTATGGCTTGTTCACATAAGAGTAAAACAATACACCAGCCATTTTTGGTTTTAAGCTTTTATATTGTTACATTGCAGTGTTATACTTTGCAGTTTTCAAATCAGTTCAAATGTATTTCTATAGCACTTCTACCATTTAGTGTTTAAACAAAGCAACTTTAAGTTATTTGGGTCCAAGCCCCCAAGATGGCATTCGTAATTGCCTTAATTGGCCTGTATTTGATCCAGAATTATCTGCTATCTGGGGAACCAAGGCTCAGTGATGGGAACCAGTCCCTCTCTGGTTGACAATGGATGGCAAACGAAAATAAAACAAATTGGAAAAAGATGACTAATATGACAAGTATAACAAGGAATAAATCATCTCTGTGAGCCTCATCATTAATAAATTATTTCCTCTGTAGGAGAGAGTGGTTATAATTAGAGCCCTAATTAGAATCAGGTCTGACAGATATCTACAGGTAGCTCTAACAGTGTTATTGTGACCCAAAGCTGGGCTGAATCTGGCATTTACTCTAGTGGCCCACGTGCCACATCGAATGATGGTCTGCAATTGGACCTGATGTGGTTGTCAGAACAAAACATTTCTCATCCACTGGATTCACTCCTGCTTAGCCATTTTCATGGTAACACATACTATAATAATAATGTAAATAATCCTGTCTTGGCTTAGCTAGGATAGTCAGTAATGCCCTGCTCTGCACCTGGTGATGGGCTAGGGGACTCACCGTCACCCGGAACAGGATTCAGTTAAAATAATGGATTGATGGATAGAGAGATGCAAATAGTAACATTTAAATTTTTATAATAACTGCACTGTCAGAACTGACCCACCACTCAAAACAAATGGGCCTAGTTTAAAAAAACGGACTACTGCATCTGGCCCAGTCCTAGACCATCACTCAGTGCTGGATATGATCACATCAATGTTGCTATCAAGGAGACATCAGTATGCAGTTTTGAGAGTCTCAAGGTAAACAAAGCAGAAAATCTTCTCCAAAATAATCTAAAAATTGTGTGCTGAACTTTTTTGTACATTATTGTACTGTTTTTGTCCTTTAGGGCCTAGCTTAGTTCATCATGAGACACCTCTTATGAAACATCTTACACTGTGATTAAACTCCTGAATCTCTACAGCAACAGGAATGTCTAGAGGTTTGAACGTTTGAACATACATTTAAGTTTCTTTTTCCTCAACATAATGATCTCCCATTGTAGCATGTGGAGACCTACTAGATTACTGAATGACTCTTCAGAAGCATTCATACTTTTTTTGTCTGCAATTGGTGAAATTTTATGATGCATCTGTCCACTGAGAGATTAAACAATGCTAGTAGCAATGGCCAAAATGTTTTTTATTTGTCAACACAAGATGTTTGCCTGGAAAATCTGAGAGATTTGCATTCAGGCTGGACTAAAATGCCCTGAATTAGCTAAAAATATACAGTCTGAATTTTGCTCAGGGGACAATGGGATAAAAACAGCCATGGCTGATCCAGACATAAATAAAAACAAAGAGGAGCTCCTGTAAAAGAAGAAATAACGCCAGCGCCTCACACTTAATCCTATCTGAACAGGGCTTTAGGAGTACACATAAATCTTGACAACAGGACCAATGTGCACTTGACAGAAAATACTTTTTTCACTTAAGTGACATTTTAACTCGCTACTTCATCATATTAATCTTGGAATAATCAATGTTCCTCTCACAGACACAGTTTAAAAGTCATAAGAGGTCACCCTGCTTTAGACAGCCCTTATATTAAACAATCATAAACCAGTTGCCATTCTCTTTGACGTTAAGCAGAACTAAGAGCCCTTAGAGGGCCTTAACACTTCTTTTCTCTCCTCATCGCTCTTCTTTACACTATCCATCTTTCTCTCTCTGCTCATTGCTTTATCATCCTTATAATGAAACTTTCAAAGATTTTAATGGACCGATATAATGAAAACTCTTTATTTAAAATAAAAAAATATATATATAATCATTGTTTAAGATGATCAAATTAGATAAAGAGAACCCAGTTAAACAAATGTTAAAATGTTACATAAAATATGATACTTGGTCATTTATTATTTATTAATAATAAGTTATTTATTGAGGAATATGATCCAATATGACATTTGTGAGAGGCAAAAGTACGTTAACCTTTGCTTTCAGTATCTGCTGTGACCCCCCTTTACAGCAATAACTGTAACTAAATGTTTCTGCTAACTGTTCTTTAAACGTTCTTTAGTAGAACGACTTGTGTGTTTAGGGTCGTTGTCTTGCTGTAGGACCCACCTTCTCTTGAGATTCAATTTATGGACAGATGACCTGACATTTCCTTTAGAATTCTCTGATATAATTCACAATTCATTGTTCCATCAATGATGACAAGCCGTCCTGGCCCAGATGCAGCAAAACAGGCCCAAACCCTGATACCACCACCACCATGTTTCATAGATGAGATAAAGTTCTTATGCTAGAATGCAGTGTTTTTGCTTTTCATTTTAACCAAATGTTCTATTGTGGTCTCATCCATCCACAAAATATTAATAACATATAATTATTATTAGTCTTCTGGCTCGTTCATGTGATCTTTAGCAAACTGCAGATGAGCAGCAATGTTCTTTTTGGAGAGCAGTGACTTTCTCCTTACAACCCTGCCATGCACACCACTGTTGTTCAGTGTTCTCCTGATGGTGGACTCATGAACATTAACATTAACCAATGTGAGAGAGGCCTTCAGCTGTTTAGAAGTTACCCTGTGACCTCATTGACTAGTACACGCCTTGCACATCAGAAATCTCCTTTGTTTGTGCTATGATACAAACATGTGTTGTGACTTTGATAGATCCCTGTTCTTTAAATAAAACAGGGTGCCCACTCACACCTGATTGTCATCCTATTGATTGAAAACACCTTTAATACCACCTTCAAATTAACTGCTAATCCTAGAGGTTCACATACACTCACAAATATGTCATATTGGATCATTTTCCTCAATAAATAAATGACCATATCTAATATTTTTGTCTCTTTGTTTAACTGGGTTCTCTTTATGTACTTTTAGGACTTGTGTGAACATCTGATGATGTTTTAGGTCATATTTATGCAGAAATATAGAAAATTCTAAAGGATTCACAAACTTTCAACCAGCACTGTAAATGGAATTTGTAAATTTGTAAAACTTCAGTCTAATTCTTAGTATACTTACGAAATGTTTCTGTGTCTTTTAATTTTGTGTATATACATCTTTCACCATTCAGAAACACAGAAGCCTGGTCTTACATGACTGTAATAACTGCCTGGGGAGCCGTCAAGTAGCCATGTTGACTGTAAGGACATTGGTAGACCTCCTAGGAATAAAAAAACTATACAAATATAAGGCTTTTAACTGATACTGCAGTCACATGTTTGGCAACCCATCTATCATGAAAGAAAAGTGCAATGTCATGCCAGTCACAGCATTGTAGACCATCTTTGTAACTTTATGCACTGTTGTATATCTTGTCTTTAATCAGCTGTAATCACACCAGTGCCTCCTCAGCCTAAAGTGGTTCTGAGTGACGGTTAAAAAGACTGTGATGCTGCACTTCTGAGCAGAACCCACTGTCATTATGACAAGGTGAAAAATCCCAGGTTGTTGATGAGAGGAAATGGGCTGCGTTTTGAATAATACCAGCTGACAGTGGCTCTGGCCTTTGCTTCAGTGTGGACAGGGTATGATTTATGTTTCGGAGAAGTGATGGAGACACTGTACTCAAGTCTAACTTAAATGGAAAAAATTCCCTGTCCACTGTGCAGTCAGACTGACAATAATGTTAACTTAACAACTCTGGAGAGAGAGAGAGAGAGAGAGAGAGAGAGAGAGAGAGAGAGAGAGAGAGAGAGAGAGAGAGAGAATTAGAAACAAGAGAGAGATGAGACGGAGAAAGATGGGAACAAAGGGGGGGGGAGAAATGGGGAGCAAGAGAGGGACAGAGAGAGCAGGAAAGAGGGAGAGAGGGATGAGGAGAAAGATGGGAATGAGAAATATGAGGAGAAAGAGAATGCATTATAGAGAAAGGAGAGCAAGAGATAGATGGGAGACAGAGAGAGAAAGAGAGAACATTATAAAAAAAGGAGAGTAAGAGAGAGATGAAACAGGGATAGATGGGAGACAGATGGAGACAGGAAAAAAGACTGGAGTGAGAAAGAGAAAGAAAAATAAGGAAAAAGGGAGAGAAAGAAAAAGAATGGAAGAGAGAGAATGAGTTAGAGATAAATGAGAGAGAGAGATTGGAATGAGGGGGAGAGAGATGGGAAGCAAGAGAGAGATAGAGAGAGATGCAGTGGGAGAGAGGGGAGAGAAAGACAGAGAAAGCAGGAAAGAAGGAGAGAGAAATAAGGAGAAAGATGGGAGTGAGAAAGAGAAAGAAAGATAAGGAAAAAGGGAGAGAAAGATGGGAGTGAGAAAGAATGGAAGAGAGAGAATGAGTTAGAGATAAATGAGAGAGAGAGAGAAATAAGGATAAAGATGGGAGTGAGAAAGAATGGAAGAGAGAGAATGAGTTAGAGATAAATGAGAGAGAGAGAGAAATAAGGATAAAGATGGGAGTGAGAAAGATAGTAAGTGAAAGAAATGGACAGAGAGAGAGAAAGAGTTAGAGAGAAATGGGAGTGAGAGATCGGGAGAGAAAGATAAATGGTTATAGAGAAAGGACAGCAAGAGAGATGAGACAGAGGTAGATGGGAGACAGGAGATTGGGAGAGCGATGGAAGTGTGTGTGAGAGGTGGAGAGAGAGAGTGTTACAGAGAATTGGGAGCAAGAGATGAGACAGAGAAAGATGGGAACGAGAAGGGAAGATGTGGAGCAAGAGAGAGATAGGTAGAGAGAGATGGGACTGAGAGAAAGGTGGGAGAGAGAGAGATACAGAGAGAGGTAGTGAGAAAGAGATAGAGGTCTATTTGCTGACAGTCATTACAAGATCCATTCATAATAAAGATGGACATGAAAAGTAAAATGGATGGATGGAGAATGAAGGAAAGAAAGAACAAAAGCAGAGACAGCTGTCTCTGGGTATGTGCAGACAGCAAGACCAAATCCAATTTTTTTAACTTATCTAAATTGTATCATGATTGATTATTTGTAGTCCAGACAGTCAAAACCTGTGGAGTGATTTTTGTGTCAAAAGTTTCACAATAGCAAAAATAAATCTGCAAGCAAAATCCACAGAAACATGACCAAAGTATATCTTGTGAATGCAAAAAAAT
>BRDA01046294.1:3520-33081 GCA_036984385.1 Crenuchus spilurus
TAGAAGTCGTCGAGGACACCATAGACTTCTTTTTGCTGTCATTACACTTTATAGAGTATGTTTTGTGGTTCAATTAATAATAATGTCAAATTCTCATCTTAGATTAATCTGTGACTACATCAGACTGTACAGAATTGCAAAATGTTTAATGTGTGTAGATTTTAATAAAAAATTGGTTTTCACTATGTGTCCGAAATCAAGTCGTGTTTGAGTCGTTGTTGTCACAATTTTGTCATTCTCTCAGTTTTTAGATATAAGACTAATTTAGACGAGATTTGAATCTCAAAGGTTTTTGGACAAAAGTCTACACGACTATATAACACTTTTTTTGTGAGATTTGTATATGTCAGTTCAGAAATAAAACCACATACAATTTCTAAAAACTGTAATGAGCAGTGTGTAGCCAACACCTCTGTTTATTCAGTTCTGAGCTCAAAAGTCTTGACTGTATATGTTTAGAGTGTTTTTTTCACAATATATCAGCACATCTGAAAACAGGTTTTTGGAAACTCTAAGTTTAGAGCAGATTTAATCAGAATATAGATTTTTGACTCTCTTACTGTTTTAACACTGTTGTTGCTGAGTTTGTGCTGAACTAAAGCCTGTGTATCACTTTTGGTTAAAAAATAATTTTAGATGTGTGTAATTTGTAAAACGTTAAGACATGTCAGACTACATCAGTGTCTAATTAGATTCTACTCTTAAACTGTAATAATAATTAACTTGGTGTTTTGTATGAGATATTTCACATTACTGTCGTTTTTCTTCAGATACCACAGGAGCTGCTGAAGATGGAGATGTTTCAGTAACACCAGAAGATGAAGAAGCTTCAGAGGCGAAGAAGTAGCTAAAGATTCTTTCTTAGAATGTTTATATCGACTCGTTTTTCCACCTTTTAAAACGATTTTTTTGTTTTTCTCGTTCTGTGATTGACTAGTGTGGATGCTCTCATCCAACCTGATGATGATACGGTTCCACAAAGATCTGACAGGCACCGTAAGAAACCGGTTCCTAAACTAGCTACAAGACGACGTAAGAAAACCTCTGAAACAGAAACTACAGCTGAGGCTGATGAGATTCAAGGGTGTCGACATGAGAACATCAGTAAAGTCACGGTGGAGGTACATGTCTGGAAGGTCAAACACAAGATAAAATGATGTTTTTGGTGAATTTCATGTTGGATTCAAAACAGAAATATTTCATTCTTGTAGGGTGAGATGAGTCCTTCAGAGGCGGAACAAGTCCAGAAACAAGCAGTGGTTGTGCTGGAAAGGACTCCTTCGAGGTATTTAACTGCGTGTAATTTCAAATGTTATTTAAACACCTTTTTCCTTTCATGTCTATTCATGAAACTATTTTTAAGCATCTCTTTAAATTCTTGAAGGGAGGATAGATTTTGAACCAATATTTGATCACTTTATTGTATAGTCATACATCAAAAATTAAAATATAATCAAAAAGTTAACATTTTAAATGTTTTGCTTGTAAATTTACATTTTTCAAACCGTTTTTGTTTTAATGTTGACTTATAGCATTTCATTGTGAGTTTCAGGGTTGATAAAATTCTGTAAATATCCAGAATTCCGGATTTTCATATCCCAAATGTGATGTTTTAGAATGATGAAAATACGAACCTTTTTCGAGATAAAATAGAGTAAGGGATGAAACAGTTTGGATATGAACCAACCGCGAGAGGTCGGAAATCTCCGGAATCATACGAAGATTTATTATTTTCTTGAACACGTAAGCGACCATGCACACAAGTGGCAAAAGAATTGAGCTGAAAAAACATTCAAAACAACATAAAATAAATGAGAAGATGTGATTTTTCTACGCCAAACTCGATGGAAGTGACAGCTGTTTAAATAGGTAAGTTCCGGTAGTTAATATCTCTGTAGTTGGAAGAGGTTTTGTTTCTGTGTAGAGAAACAAGCATCCATGTCAGCTGTGTCGTGATTTTACCAAAATTAACATCAACATCAACCAAACAGATCGTTTAAGACGTTTTGAGACGTCGAAAAATTTTGACACAATCGATGGCAATTTTGACATGGATGCATCCCCACCCTCTTCCGTTCTCCTGTCTTCTCTTCACTTTATATATTGGCCATGTACAGAGCTGCTGCTGGGACTGGTCCGTTTGAATTAAAAACTTGATTGTCCAGGTAGCTTTTTGGTATTTCTTTGTTTTATGTGAAATCTGGTCAAAATCAATATGAAAACTAAAGTATGCCAACATTTAACATGTTCTTTATTTGGGTCTGCTATATAATTGTAATTCATTTAATGTTCGATCTGACTTCTCTTTATGACCATGTTCATCCTTTATGTGCAATTTAATCCACTAGTCAAAGACCCTAGAGACCAGTGGTTTGTCCACAAATATAAGACATTCTGAGCTGTCTGAAACACTGAAAAGCCAGTAGCTTCAAGGGGGCTTCACCCCCCCTATGACTCCCCACCACTGCGTTGCCCTGGACCTACCAGGGGGCCTAAGGATTTTCATTTTGGCACTGTTATCACCCCTGGAGTTTGAGTAAACGACTTATAAACAGTATAAATTTATTTATACGGTATTTATACTGTGCATCTCTCAGAGCTACAGCTGCTGTATTCCTAATATCAGCAGTCCTGAACCAGAGACAACATCAGAAGTGTCTTAACTGGACTAAGGAGAACCAGAACTGTTGTTCAGTGGTCAAAAGTCCTCTTTTCAGATGAAAGTCAGTTTTGTATTTCATTTGTAAATCTGTTCCAGTCTGGAGGAAGAGTGGAGAGACACAATCCAAGCTGTCTGAAGTCCAGTGTGCAGTTTCTGTGATGGTTTGAGGCGTCATGTCTTCTGCTGGTGTTGGTCCAACTGTGTTTTATCAAGTCTAAAGTCAACACGGCCTTATACCAGGAGATTTTAGAGCACTACATGCTTCCATCTGCTGACAAGCTTTATGGAGATGCTGATTTCCTTTTCCAGCAGCTGCTCACAGTATCAAAAATACTACCTAATGGTTTACTGAACATATTACTGTGCTTGATTGACCAGCTAGCTCATGAGCCATACTGATCAACATTAAAACAGAAAATGTCACTTAGCGTGTAATGAATAAGATGGTTAAATTATGAACTTTTTTTACTGTATTAATTTTTATGTATGACTGTACATTTTTATGTGATGATAAGATGTATGTTTTATTAATTTTACTACATTTTGTAATCTTATAGAAATTAATATAATATTTGTCTGTAATGATAATCCAAGTATGTGTCATCCCAATTTCTGTATTTTATTTAATTTAAGTGTTTGCATTAACGGTGTGCAAAAAAATCTGATATTGCCTTCAGCTTCTTGTCTGTTTTTCCTGTTTCCATATTGCAGGGAGAAACATCTATTCAGCCCTTCTCAGGTCCAACATGGAAGTAATGAATCGGAGCCCTGTACAAATCTACCCGCTTCTTCAGCTGGTACAAGAATGCAAAGAGCAGAAAGTGTGAAGCGCAGTTTGACTGCTGAGAAGAAGGGTAACAGAAAAGCAACGATTGATCAGAATGATGCTGAGCATGATCCAGGAACTTCAACAGAGGACACAATGAATCCAACAGATGTGCTAGAGCAAATGGTCAATCTGGAGTTTGAAGAGATAGAAGCTGAGAACTCCTTGGATGAGGTGGAGCAACAGGCCTTTTTGCTTTATATCTTTAAGGCATTTTTGTTTGGCATCTAATTGTACTTTAGCTTTGTATTGGAGCTATGAGACTAATTATTGTCATACCTACATTAGTATACAGTTACCTCAAATTAGATCAGGTTTTTTTTTTTTTTTTTTGGAGAAACTGCTATTTCTACTTAAATGTTCACATCTCAGCTGTGTAATCTCAAATGTGCTTCCACTTTTCTCATAGTATAGTGTCAGTAACCACACAAATGTGGTTTGAACCAAGTGTGATTTAAAGCATGCACTCTGGTCCACAAACAATATGACTATTTCTGGTTCTGTTCTTGAGAGATGCCTGGTTGCACTGGTTACAGTTCAAAATTAAAGAAGCAAATGTCAGACTAGGGTTATCTGATACCAGAATTTTGATCACAGTCACGATAATCGATACCAAATAGATACACTGACTATAACTTAAAAACACTCTGCAACATCTTTAACCCTCTGGAGTTGGCGCTTCCATTGGTGGGATAAAACTATGAAATCTTTTAATATCTAACTCTGCGGGATTTTACCCTACAAACAGAACAAAATGTACCCCAGAAACCTTAGAGGGTCTGCTTTTCAAACATATATAGGTTGAATCAAAAAATATTTTTAGATTGTTGTAAGAGGAGCGTAAATACACAGATACACATTTTTCAGCGCGAGTCAGAGCGCAGCTCATTTCTCCCACCATTTGCCGTTCATATGGTGACGACATAGTAATACCAGTGGTGGAGTAGCAGCCCAGGAATGTGTGAAAACTCACATCACGCCTATCCCATAAATATTCAGTCTGAGTGAATGAGTGAAAAACTGTCGCCTCACATTAGTTAAGCTTTAGAAATAAAACCACATACAATGTCTAAAAACTGTAATGAGCAGCGTGTAGGCAACACCTCTGTTTATTCAGTTCTGAGCTCAGAAGTCTTGACTAGAAATGTTTAGAGTGTTTTCACAATATATCAGCACATCTGAAAACAGGTTTTTGGAAAGTCTAAGATTAGAGAAAATGTAATCAAAATATAGATTTATGACACTCTTACTGTTCTGACACTGTTGTTGCTGAGTTTGTGCTGAACAAAAGCCTGTGTAACACTTTGGGGGGGGTAATTTTAAAAAAAACGTCAGACTCCAGGGGATTAAAGTCATTTCTACAATTTTACAGCTTAACTAACATGCAACATATAAGATTGTTTGGCAAATTTAAGTCTTGAAACATTAACATTTTTTTAGATTCTTTGTGCAATTCAAAAAAAATTTAACATTTAAAATAATAAAATAAAATGTCAGACACCAAACATCTCTTGGCTTGATTACGTTTAGACTGAGGGGGAAATTGTGTGAACTTGATTTTACTATTTTAACTATTTTTTATAATGTTTTTAAATTGAACACCATCTCTGAGGACCACTTCAGCCTAATGATACCATATGTATTTGCTATCTTTCAGGACTTCTCGTATATCCAGCATTTAGATAGTAAGTTCATTAAACAGTATTAAACATATGTTTTGTACTTTTTCATGTTCTGCAGCTAACAGATAATCCATTCTCACTTAAAGGTCAGATGTTCCAAAGAAGGCCAATGGTGCTGTTATCTCGTGAAGATGTGAGCATGATCCTCAGTGTTGAAGAACAAGCAGCTGCAGAGGATCCATCGTTAAGTCCTCTGGATTTATCACTGAACACCGAGCTGTCCTTTGAGCTCCAGTGCAGCAAACTCATGGAGGAGATCACTGAAGCAGCTCAGGTTGGGTCTGTAGTTGAAGAACGTGGGCACACGCCTCAAGAGAGTGCTTCATGTATTGTTACCCAGGAGGAGGTGTGTTCTGAAGACGTGGGGGTAACTGAGCCGGCCTTGGTGAGCAGAGAGCCTTGAGGTTCAGCTGTTCTGACATGATGGGATAAAGGGAAATGATGCTTTGCTCACTTATAACAATTTTTTTTCTTTTTAGGACCAGCCTCATATCTCCACTCCAATCAATGGGGGTAAGATCCGAAGTTGTACCTGCATGGTAATTGTTTGTTTACACATGGCATCAGTTCCCCACAATCTGATACTAACGTAGCTGGTGTGCTGACTTGGTGAGGAAAGTGCAGTTCTGTTTTACAGCAGCGTGAAACCTCCTGCCACAGTCCCTGTCTCTGTCATTTTTGTTTGTTTACCTCGTCCACATGCCAGGTCATGTCTCCTACCACAGCCATTGCACAGCCCTGCTGTCTCATTCCTAACCTGATCATGTGTAACTTCCCTCGTGTCTCACAGTCCTCGTCATTTATCCTTCTGTCATTTTTTATCTTTTTATACAGTAAAATGTAACTGTTGAAGTGTTTCTCATTATTTAAACTCTCTCTCAGATATAAAAACACCAGCTGAAGCTCTTGAAGTTTCCCCACCTCTGTTAGATCTACAGACCGTTGATTCAGAGGGTCCTGTATCCACAAAACATGATGTACCTGTTGCCCATGAAACATTAATTGTGTGCCCTGAAGCTGTGACACACAGTGCTGCATTGGCATCCCAACGTTTTGTAGAAGAACCAAAGACATCTGTACCATCAACCCCACAAATCCAAGATGATTCTAAAGGGTTTGTGCCAGCATCCTCTGAAGACTTGGCACCAAAACTGAAGGAGGAATCACAGAGGTCTGCCTCGTCAACACTGGAACTTAAAGAGGACTTGAAAGTCTCTCCACTAGCACATCCTGAAATCTTACAGACGTCGCAGAAGTCTGAGGTGACAGAATTTAAGGAAACACCAGAAATCAAGGAGACATTCCAGGGGTCTGTCTCGTCAACACCAGAAATTAAGGTGGTGTCACAGCAGTCTGACATGGCAGCTATGGAGACCAAAGAAGACTTTTTAGGGACTCCACAGGTGCCCTCTGAAGTCTCGGAGAGATCACAGAAGTTTGTAATGGTGACACCAGAAATTAAGGAGGGATTAGAGGGATCCGAACACTTGCAGGAGTCTCCAGTGGCATCTTCTGAAATCTTGGAGAGATCAACGACTGTTGTAGTGGTGACACCAGAAATTAAGGAGGAATCACATGGTTCTAATGTGGCAAAAGCAGAACTACAAGGAAGACCAGAGGAGTCTGTGGTGGCTCCACCAGATGTCAAGGAGGATATTCACAGAGGGCAGACTGTTGCACACAGGTACCTAAACCACAATAAAAATGTTTTATGTGTCTTAGCAGGTTCATAACTCTGCATTGTTTGTTTAATTCGCAGCACCACATTATCTTCTGATGCCTTAGTTTCTTCTGAACATGGTGTCCTTTTGAAGAGGAGGAGCAGGTTCCCAAAGCCTAAACCAAATCTGAGTGCAGCATCCAAAATCAAGCACAGTTCTCCGAAACAAAAAGCCGCTGAGATTAGAACAAGTAAGATGTGTTGCAACCATCAAAACCACATGTCCAAATGCACCACCAGTAAAAAAAAAACATGGAGATCAGGTGAATTGGATACTCTAAAATTGCCCTGGTGTGTATGAATGAATATGTATGAATTCTGGGTGATCCCCCTAGTGCTTGATGCAGTCCTCCAGGTGGATGGTTGCTTCCAGTTGAGAGTACGCTGTGTGTGATGGCTGCCGCTTCTTGCCGATGTGTGTGGTTGTGTGTGTGTAAATGGAGTGTGTTGATTGTAAAGCATCCTTGGGTTTGAGAAAGGCACTATATAAGTGTAACATTAATAATAATAATAATAAATACTTTAAAATATTATGAAAAAGGTAAACCATCATATTTTATGTTTATTAACACCAAACCTTATATTTTAAGCATTTTCTTGTTTTAATGTTGATCAGTATGGCTTAAAAATCAAGTAAATCAGAAATTCAGCATCTAAAATGATTAGAATATGTCATTTTGAGTAAATTACTGTTCAGACATCATCAATACTGTGTATCTCTCTTGGGTTACAAGTACATCATCAGTCTTACCTGGAAAAAAATGACTGTTGGACCACTGATCAAAGTCCTCTTTTCAGAGTAAACTTTACATTTATTTGTAAATCAGCTCCTAGAGTCTGAACGAAGAATGGTGAGACACAGAATCCAAGGTGTCTGACGTCCAGTGTGAAGTTTCTGCAGTCTGTGATGGTTTGTGGTGCCATGTCATCTGCTGGTGTTGGTACATGCAGTCGTCTACCGTGATATTTTAGAGCACTTCATGCTTCCATCATGATTGAACAAAAACAGTCTTTTTCATATCTAATTTGTTGATGTACAGCTGTACATTAGTGTTGGATGGATGGATGGATGGATACTTTATTGATCCTGAATGAAAATGAGAACAGAACAATTAGAACTGTTACGTTGTACTTAAGTGATTTTGTGATTCGCATTGTAGTGAGTGATCGTCTTTGTCTTGATGTTTAGGTTCCTCAGAGAAGTTCTTACCTGCTCAGGTCCAGTACGATGACAAGGAGAGGTCTTCCACAAAAGAGGAGGAACATCCGCCATGCGCAGTGGATAGTAAGGAATCTGAACCAGTACAAGGATCCCTTACCCCAGTTTCTAGCCCAAGGACTGATGTCTCTGTAGGCTACAGTGGAAAACGAACAACTGATGGTTTATAAACATTTGATTTGGTAAAAATGCTTTCCTAGTATATGTTAAGGTGATTTATTCTGTGTATCTTTTTACTCATAGTTCCAGTTTTCAGTGGTCCATCGCAAGCAGTGCCAGATCAGGAGCACATCTCTACATTAACTCTCAGAGCAGCTGAAGAGCCACAGTTAGCTTCTGAGCAAACTGGCAAGATTTATGGCATGGATGAGTATGTACCTTATGGTGCTTATGTGTTCTCTTTGAAATTTAAGTAAATTATTAAATACTAACATTATGACTGTTTGTTAAATCACTAAATGAGCCAAATGATCAGATATGGAAGAAATACATTGTTAAACCCTCATGGCTGGTTTCCCTGATCTGGATTAAGATTAGTTTTGTGCTAAACCCAGATAGCATAGGGATGTGGGCCACTTCTGACTGAGAAATGGCACTGCTGGCCCACTGTCGGCACTGGCAAACTGCATGTAAGTCAAATGTGGCCCTTATATTGAAAATACACATTTGGTCCACATGCTCTAAAACAGATGTGGTCCACTTCTGTCAGAGATATGGCAGTGTTACCTACATATGAGCCATTAGTGGCCCACATATTAAAACACCTATTTGGCCCACATGCTCTAAAACAGATGTGGTCCACTTCTAGCAGAGATATGACAGTGTTACCTACATATGAGCCATCAGTGGCCCACATATTAAAACACCTATTTGGCCCACATGTTCTAAATCGATGTGGTCCACTTCTGGCAGAGATATGCCAGTGTTACCTACATATGAGCCATCAGTGGCCCACATATTAAAAAAACCTATTTGGCCCACATGTTCTAAAACAGATGTGGTCCACTTCAGGCAGAGATATGGCAGTGATACCATCAGTGGCCCACATATTAAAACACCTATTTGGCCCACATGTTCTAAAACAGATGTGGTCCACTTCAGGCAGAGATATGGCAGTGATACCATCAGTGGCCCACATATTAAAAAACCTATTTGGCCCACATGTTCTAAACCGATGTGGTCCACTTCTGGCAGAGATATGGCAGTGTTACCTACATATGAGCCATCAGTGGCCCACATATTAAAACACCTATTTGGCCCACATGTTCTAAAACAGATGTGGTCCACTTCTGGCAGAGATATGACAGTATTACCTACATATGAGCCATCAGTGGCCCACATATTAATACATCTAATTGTCCCACATGTTCTAAAACAAATGTGGGCCACTTCTGGCAGAGATATGACAGTATTACCTACATATGAGCCATCAGTGGCCCACATATTAAAACACCTATTTGGCCCACATGTTCTAAAATAGACGTGGTCCGCTTCTGGCAGAGATATGGTAGTGCTACCTACATATGAGCCATCAATGGCCTACATATTAATACATCTAATTGTCCCACATGTTCTAAAACAAATGTGGGCCACTTCTGGCAGAGATAAGCCAGTGTTATCTACATTTGACTGATATGTGGCCCTAATCTGGTGTATATGTGGCCCACATCATACAATCGGGAGTGGTCCACCCAAGTGCCATCAAGTCATGCGGCAAGTGGGCCAAATGAAATGAGGGATGAGGACCAGATGTGGGCCAGATTAATTTTGCTATCTGGGACCTGTAATGTCAATGGTGATTCGTTACTAGGATTTTAAGTATTGGCTATCATTTGTCAAGCTAGTACTTGGTGTGTGTTGTCTTTATTTATAATAGCTAACTTCTCAATAACTTGTTAATAACACAATTAATTAAATGTTTTGTCATTTGAGTTCCAGTACAGTTAACTGAATAATGTTGATATGCATAGAATGCCTTTTCCTAGTGATGGCCTTTGTCCTTTTTAACATCCCTTTAGGAAATTACCTTGTGAACCTGCAACAGAAGACCTTCAAATAGAGGATAAGTCATGTACTGGTCCACTATTCACACAGACTACTGACGAAGAACGTACAGGACAGGTGACGGGTGGCTTTGAGGTAAGTAAAGCCCTGCAGCAGTTTAGAGCTCCAGCTTAAATCAGGTGGATTTACACATAAATGACCATGATTACTGATTCTCAGCTGTGTACTGACAGGGATTATGTGCTCCTGCAAAAATCGATCAACCAACTCGAGGTAAGCTAATTTCCCCATCACAGACGGCTGTCCATAACGTTTACATTTAATTAAACCAATTAATGTATGTTAATACTGAGCTTTTTTCTTTTAATTGTGAATATCTTCACACAGATGACCACGGTGAAGAGGAACCGACCTTCATCTTGATTTTGTATGAGATTCCAGTCACTGAAGCATATCCAGCTTCAGCCAATAATGCCTCAGTAATGACACCTGGTCTACATGCAGCTGAAGACCAGTCTCCTGTATTACCCGCTGTATCAGAGTTAGTAGACATGACCTGTTGTTGCTTGCACAGCTTCAAGTAATGGAGTAGCATGAGCAGTGATTTTATGCATGTTTTTGGTTTGACCTCACAGACGTGATGCTCTGTTTATGGAACCTGACGTTCAAGAGGAGCGTGTCGCCATTACTGAGAATAAATTACCTGATACCTCTGGTGCAGAAACAGAACCAAATGGGGGTTTACCAGTGTTTACTGAGAAGGCTCCACCTGGTAAGTGCAGAGGAAGTTTTAACCTTATGATGCTGCAGCCAATATCAGCTAATGCGTGTCTGCCAATCCATAAATAATACAAAGGCTCACATTTTAACAATAGTTTCCTGGATTAGAATTATGGAGTAATCTCTCTATAAGGTTTCAAATTCAGACAGATGTTGTGTACAGGAGGCATAGCATCACCTAAACGTTCTGCAGATCAATTCTAAACGTCTGCTGAGTGACTATTTTATAAGCAGTCCTCTCCTAATACCAGTGTGATTCCACTATCATATTATATCCACAATAGGGATGTCACAATACTACAAGTTTGATTTTGATAACAATACCAAGTGTAGTATCACGATACTCTGGCTGTACACTAAAAACTATCACCACTGTCTTTACCACAGACACATTTCTACATTTTTATAGCTTAATTGTCAGCAGAATGTGTAGTGATACAGTCATGTGCCCCGAGTGGCTCAGTAGGCTAAGACGCTGACACTATGACCAGAGGATCGTGAGTTTGAATCCGGTCATGCTGTTCGCCATCGACAGCCGGGGCCCAAGAGAGCAAAAATTGGCAGTGCTCTCTCTGGGCGGGTAGGTGGCGCTCTCACTCTCTCTATCACTCTCACACTGCAATGTCCGCTGGCTCAGGTCTCTGCTGATTGGTCCATCAGAGCTGTGAATTCTGCGCTTTCCTCCAAGTGCGTTGGCTCCCCAGTGACAGTGTATCAGTGGTAGTTGGAAAAGAGGTGGCGATCACATCACACGCATCAGAGGAGGCTTGTGCTTGTCATCACCCTGCTAGAGTCATTATAAAGACATTGCAAAATGATGGGGAGAGACCCTAGTGGATGGGAGGGGTTAATTAGCTACTACTACATTGGGAAGGGGAGAAAATAAACAAATACCAGAAATAAAATGATTAAAAATAAATAAATAAAAAGAAATACAGTATTTTTTTATATTGAAATTATTGAAAGTTTGACTATAGAAATAATTACAAAATTTCAATAATGAAAAGTTGATACTTTTGACATTTGCTGCAACTGTAAACAATCATGATTTTGCTTTAATATTCATTCATTCATTCATTCATTATCACACCCGCTTAATCCTTATTAGGGTCGCGGTTAGTCCCCCACCCCCTCACTGGGCGCAGGGCAGGGCATTACACTATTCAACTAAGCCCAGGACAGGGCGCCAGTCCATCGCTGTGCTTTAATATTAAAATTAAATTACTTAATTACTTTCCATTTGTCATTCCCATTTGAGTTTGACAATGAGTTTGCATAACAATAAATTGACATATTTTTTATGTGATCATGATTGAGAACAAATGTAAGCTATTTAGACTCTATTTAGCATTTGACTAAATAATTAATAATAATAATAATAACTAGAAAAGTGCATTTCCTGAAGGAAACGCGGGATGTTGCGCAATGCTAACATGGCCCACAGGCTAAGGTATCCCAGTTGGTTTGTAAGGTGATGCAGTGGTATCTGTGGTGGTTGCTGTGGCCCCCAAGGCGGTTGCTATGGGCCCCAAGGCGGTTGCTATGGCGCCCAAGGCGGTTGCTATGGCGCCCAAGGCCGTTGCTATGGCGCCCAAGGCCGTTGCTATGGCGCCCAAGGCCGTTGCTATGGCGCCCAAGGCCGTTGCTATGGGCCCCAAGGCCGTTGCTATGGGAAGGCCCCATTCATTCTCTATAGGAAAAAATTCCCAGATTAAGGAAGTTTATAGGAAAACTGCACATCTGATCAAAATTCTGTATACAAGCCCGGATCACACAATCAGACCGAACAATCTGGAGTTGGAACGGTGTCGATATCTCGAAAACTGCGGGACAAGAAGCGCGTCAAAAATCTGGCGGAAGAAGAAGAAGAATATATGAAAAACGAATAACAGTATAACGCAGTATATTGCGCAACATAATTAACCCCGCCCCTTTTATCAACTCTACCTTCCAGCGGAAGAAGAAGAAGAATATATGAAAAATCGAATAACATATAATAATATATAACAATATAACAATAATAATAATATATGGCATGATTTTAAACTAGTAATAGTTGCAAATTAACTTGGGCAATGTTGGGATTGTTGTCGCAAAGTTAATTAATTTCCCTTCTGTTAATCAGAACCTGTTGAGGAACAAATTGTGGCACAAGAAACATCTCAGCAAACCATAAAACCTCAGTCAGAGGATGAGACTGATGTCACTGTTAAGCTGGAGAAAGATGTCTCGTATGTTGCAATGACAGACTCAAAGTCTGAAGCCACAGAGGGCCCAGCATTGGTTCCAAATAAAGATTTGAAGTTCAGACGTCTGCGCTCCCCCTTCACTGTTTCAGAATGGTAAGAGCCCTTCACACAATGGTAAGAGACGTGAATGGCTTATGTGTCGTAGCATTTTAAAATGATAATGCATCAGTTTGATATTTTCATCATAAATGTCTTAGCATTGCCCCGATGCCTCAAAGCTTGGACACGGAACAGTGTGAGCGTATTTCAAACATGCTGTTGCCAGATGCCTTTATTCCTGTTTCGGAGATGGGAGACGATTTAGTGAAAGACATCACCGCGTATGAGGAGCTGAGAAAGGTGTGTTTTGTATTATGATCACATGTGACCTTAGCGCAGTTGGGGTTTAGGTATGATCCGGGATGTCCTTGTTTATCCCATTGGTTCCAAGTACTCTTTTCTAACCTTCCAGCCATGGCTGCTGTCTTAACAGATATTGTTGTATCATCCAGGCCTAATTCATGCTTAAATATAGTGTGTTTATATTCTGAAGACGTACAGTTCAGTCTGCTTATATTTACTGCAGGAGGAACTGGATTCTCCAGCACTATCAAGCCCATTGTTTACTGTGACCAAGGAGTTGGAGAAGAAACCATCACTGTCAGAGGAGAAAACACCCACTACAAGGAGACGTAGGTTTCGTGTAAATTTCCTCATTTTTGATTCTGTAAATATTGAAATTACAGTTTTACATTCTTGATTGCTCGTAATTCTCTTCATCCTACACTAGTAAAAAGGCGTTCTGGTAAAGAAGTCTCCTCAAAACCTCCCCAAAACCTACCATCTACATCAAAAGCTACACTGGCAGTATCTCAGGCAAAGCAGGGTTCTAGTACAGCTTCAACCAACCTGGAAACGAAGAACATTTCTACCCAGGATCTCACTGAAAGAAATGTTCATCAGCAGGACATTCAGCACATTACACATTGCACTGTTAGGCTGTCAAAGTGGTAAGATGCCTCATTAAATGGATTATTATTGTCATTTTTTATTTAACATTCTGATTGTGACATCATTTATTATCTCTCTTAGTGCTGATTCAGTCCCACATGACTCTGAATTGAACCAGAAAGATGTTAATACGGAGTGCACAGCATCTGTAAGTAGAAAGGTCCTTTTCGGCTCTTTAACCTCTCTTTAACAAAAGACAACCATCATCATTTAAACCATAAAGATGCCTCAAGGTCATTCTGTTTGGATTAATGTGAAGTGTTCCATTAATTCTTCTAAAAATGAACAAACATTGTTTTTAGATGTTTTTGGTTTTGAGTTTTTGTTTGTCTTTATACAAGAGAACCAAAATAGGGCCCATTCTGTTTTCTCAAATGTGTGACTTTTTTATGATTAACAACAAACAACCCCTTAATCACAACACCAACCTTATAAATTAAATAAGTCATTAAATTACAAGGTACCATTTCACTTAAATGATTGACTAACCTTAGTATAGATATGATTTACATTATATTGTTATTTAAATGTAATTGGCTGCAATATAAGTAGAGGTGGGTAATCCAGGTCCAAAAAGTAAAAATCCACCCCAGGATTTTGGTCCAACTGTGTGTGTCTGTGCTGCAGAATATCTGCAGCAGAACCAACAAGGCAGTTGAAACAAAATCCTGGGGTGGATTTTTACTTTTTGGACCTGGATTACCCACCTCTGAATATAAGCGACATAACAACTGATATGTACAAAATACACTAACTGGTCACTTCATTAGATACACATACCCTTGCATCTCCACTCAGTGTTCGAAGTGGCCGGTGAGTGTATACTGATCAGGTTGCACGTCTGACAAACATGTCATAAGTGTAAATAATTACTGAATTCACGGCTAAACATTTTTCATTCAATATAAGATATATCCCTCTTTTCTTCCAGTCACAACTGTGATGCTGAAAGGTTTTTTTAATGTAAATGATTTATTTTAATGTCAATTACAAAACATACATTCTTGTTCTTACACAGGAGCAGACGATGACAAATATCCCAAGTCCAATGTCTTCTAATAAGAGACCAAATGACAGAACATCAGTTGCACAAGAAACCCAAAAGCCCATCAGAAGAAGAGGTAGAGAAATACTACTTGTCTCGTCACTCTTATTGGACTATAAATGTCTGATTAGCATTTTGAACTCTTACCAGGCAAGCTGCAGGTGAAGCCTACACTGCGAGTAAGGACATCCATCACAAACAAAAGACCGGAAATGCCTCACTGTGTCCTGGAAGCCACGGAGTCAAATTCAGCCCAAACCACTTCAGCAGCACCCAAAGAGTCCAGCAAGACTACAAACAAGCTTGTAAGAGAAGATATTACAGTAAAACCTGGTACGGAGGCAAGCTCAGAGAACAAAGATGCCTCAATTCTGATGGATGCTGATGGAGCGAGGTTGCAACCAAGCCCTGAGAGCTTGACTTCTAGTGTGATGACAGATTTATGGTAAGAAAGCAATAATAAGAATACACGTTAGGGGGTTAACTATGTCTTCCCTAACGTTATGAATGGGTTAAAGATTGCATGCTGCATTGGAGGTTAACTGAAATGTATTATTTTGTTGTTCTTTAGTTCTTTGGACTCGTACGAGGCTAAAGAAGACTGTGAGGGAGTTTCTCACATGGTGTTGGCTGACATCTTTGTTCCTGTGTCTGAGGAAGCTGAGGATTGGCAAATACCTGTAAGACACTGTCCTCCAAAGAAGCAGGAGGTTCACTTCAGAAACATAAAGGTTTGATTTTTGATTTTGCTCTGCAGACCCTGCAGTAATATTTACAGTATAAATCAAACACTGAGTCTGTCCTCCATTGATGCCTGTAGGAGGAAAGCTCTGAAACATCAACGCAGCATCAGTCATCGTCTGAAGAGAGACAAACAGCCATCAGAAGGAAAGGTAACAGCATGCACTTTCTCACTCTTTCCTCTGTAAACTAACAGCATTATGTTGTTCAGTTAGTGATGATCAGTTTCTCTGATTTCTTATATTACTAGAGCAGAAACAAATGAAGAGGATAAGCACTGAAAAAGACTCCTCAGACACAGCAAAGCTTCAAGTGGATTTGGTGAATGTCCCTGAATTAGAGGAAAGTCGTGAAGCCAAAGAATCCTCCGAGCTGACAAACAATGAACACAAACTACAGGAAGCACATCAGATAACAGCATGCACTGTTAGGGTGTCAAGATGGTAAGAAAAACAATATAAATCCTTATTATAAATAAGGTCGCTGTACTAATGCTTCTCCAAACATTAGAATATCATGAAAAATTCATTTGTGTTCATAATTTCATTCAAAAAGGTGAACCGTCATACATGCGCGTAATTTGTGGGGGGGGATAGGGGGGTTATGACCCCCCCAATAATCTGATCCAATCACTATAACCCCCCCAATAAAGTCACATAATTTCAATTTACAAAAACATCTTTCATGAATAACTTGTTAATTTTCTTTATTCGTGATCAATTTTAGGTAAAATACTAGCATGTTTAATCATTTGGTAATGTAACCCCTCCTTTCCCCACAAAAACTTTCAACCTCCACCAAGCAGCAGCACTCACCGTTTGCAGGGTTGCCAGGTTCGTGGTTTTCACGCCAAATTGGGCTTGTTTGAAAATCCAGTCGCGGGTGAAAATTAAAGCGTGGAGGGATGCGTTTTTTGGGCTACTTTTAAAAATTACCGCAGCCACCAAAAACAACAAGAAAAGTGGGTGTTGGAAGATTGAATGCAACAATACGAACGAGGAGAACATAACGACATAAGGAAGTACAGTCTGAAAAGGAGAGAGAGAGAGAGAGTGAGAGTGAGAGAGATCCTTTTTTTTGCTAATTATGTTACTATTAAATGTTCTTGACTGGATAAACTGTTATAAAAGAATTGATAAACACTAATGTTATCATATTATTAATGACCCTTATAAACAAAATACTAAGTCGTACACTCATAGTTGTTTTGCCATTTGCTTCAAACGTGTGACAGACATATTTTGGGCTAGTTTAAGCTTCTGAAGGGCGGGTTTTAGACTGACTTTGGACTGGATATTTTTTGCTGGACCTGGCAACCCTGACCGTTTGCTTGCTTGTGCAAGCAGCTGCTGGGGGAGTGGGTGTCGTAAGAAAAAACGAAAAGAGCACCAAAAAGTGGACAAAAAACATTTTTTCATTGTTGGTCGACAACATCGCCTTGTAAAAAGCGGAAAAATCTAAATGAGGTAAATGTTTATGTATTATTAGCTGATGACTGAATAACTATGCCGCTGTGTATCAGACACACTATGAATACCCGTTCAGGTATTTTAGCTAGCTCCGTTAGCTAGCTCCGCATTTCTTAATTGTTTAAGGTGCAGAGTAAATACAAAGAAAGTTAAATAAACACATAGTAAAAGCATTACAATGTATTTCTAATACGGTTAACCCAAAATCTCCTGAATCCTTTTAGAAAAGTAAATGATTTAATAAATAAATAGGCAGACAACTCGACCCCCCCAATGCTGGACCCAAAGTTACGCCCTTGCCGTCATACATTGTATTACATGTAAAGTGACACAATTGTTTTAATGTTGGTACTGTTTGAGTAGCAATTTACTCAAATTAACAGTGAGATTGTAGATATTCTAGATCAGAAATTCAGCTAAAAAGCCAAACTATTCAATAGTAAAACATAGAAAAAGGTGTAAAATTGGGCCCTGAGTGGCTCAGCAGGCTAAGACGCTGACACTATGACCAGAGGATCGCGAGTTTGAATCCCGGTCATGCTGTTTGCCATCAACAGCCGGAGCCCAAGAGAGCAAATATTGGCAGTGCTCTCTCTGGGCGGGTAGATGGCGCTCTCTCTCTCTATCACTCTCACATTACAATGTCTGCTGGCTCAGGCGTCTACTGATTGGTCCATTCAGAGCTGGGATTCCTGCGCTTTCCTCCGAGCGTGTTGGCTCCCCAGTGACAGTGTATCAACGGTAGTTAGAAAAGAGGCGGTGGCTGCATCACAAGCTTTTCTTCACCCTCCTAGAGTCAGGGACAGTGCAAAGTGATGGGGAGAATCCTAACGGAGGGGATGGGCTAACTGGCTACTACTACATTGGGAAGGGGATAAAAATTGGCAAAAATTTAGAAATAAAATTAATTATTAAAAGGCTTAAAATCACTTTGTGTAATGAATATAAAGTATGAGAGTTTACATTTTTGAATTATGAACAACAATGAACGTTTTCCACATTCTCATTTGTGCTGCAACACAATATATTTACATTACAAGTCCCATGAAGTTGTGGACTCACTATTGTGCCATAAAACTAAGCCAGGAATGAAGATTACGTGGTTTAATGTCATGAATTTTATATTAATACTGTAAGATTTTGGAGTGCAAGGTTCCCTCAATGTGCAGCGAAGTTTTAGGTGGTGCCCCCTCCCCAAATGAGACGCCCCTGGTGTGTGTAGACTTGTATTATAGAACCTTTTAAGCTCTAAGCTGGAAAATGTTTTTATTTGTAGCTTAAAAACAGCAAAACGCCCCATTATCAGACCCATGTACACACGCATCACAGCGCACAGACTTTCACACATCTCAACTTACACTCAGTCCAGACACATCATCACCCACTCACCATGTATTCATTCTTACTCATTCATCAGTCATTTTATTTACTTTGTAATAACTGACCTTTAACCTTTAGTAAGACTATTCATACTGTTATTGTCTCCAAGATGACTCATGGATCCCACTGTAAGACATCAATCAGAGTAAATCTGAGGTCACTTTGAGCCAGTCAAAGGCTGATTTTGATTGGTCGATGGACATCGCATGCTGTTTAGTCTGGATCAGCACCATGAGAAGGCCTCCTGAGCCCCAATTCTCTTTTTAAAGGGAAACTTTCACTTACAGCTCCACGTAAAACCTGTTTGTCCAGCATTTTACCAAAAATTAAACCTCTCAAACTCAGTACTGACTCTGTGGTCACTCTAACTGAACAGTTTTTCACCAAAAACCCAGATTTAGACCAAACTAGAACTGTATAATGGGGGGAAGGTGAGCTTGTTACTTGGTGGGGGGATCTGGAATTTTTTTATTTTTAACAATAAAGTTTAGTAATGTTGGTATGTTTTAGCTGTTATTAATAAATAATGAAAATTGGTGTTGATTGAGATGCCCAAAGACTGCCGAAGAGGTCTTTGGAGGCCTTGTGGAAAAAAGTCAGATTGGTCTGCTGTTATTTTGTGATCTGCTTTACAGTCATTTCTGTTGCATTTCACAGTACAGACTCTGTGAGTGTGAACTTGGAAGAGGACAAAGATGAGAATGAAGGTGTTTCTCAAATATTGACTGATGCCATACTGCCTGTCTCTGAAAATGTGGGAGATTTAAGCCAGGATTGGATGGTAAGTGTCCCAAACTGTCCACACACAGAAGTTTGCTTTAATTGAGATTTACTTGGAATTTCTTTTTAAAATGTTATCCTCATAATGCTGCAGATGAGACGGCCGGCAGTTTCCGGTCCATCGTTTACTGCAGCAGAGGAATCGAGGGAGAAGGCAGTGTTGGAGGAGGTCAGACCAGGGAAGCCATCCGGTGGTAAAAAATCCCCTGCAAGAAAGAAAGGTAGGATACACAACGCATTCATAGTGTTGATAGTGATGTCATGTTTTTTTCTGTATTCTTCTCCTTCACAAGTCAAGCTAATCGTGAAATTTCCGTTTATGAAACAGTGAAGCGAGGTTTATTGTCCAAACCCAGAGCTTGGGCAAAGAAGTCAGCTGGGACTCCAACACAACTGGCAGCAGAAGATCTCTCTGGGACATCGCAGGTGGAGTCGAGCGTAAAAGCCAAATGTTTGACCTCCACTGGAAATGAAGACTTGCCGAGGCGCCGGAGTACGCAGATAACCACTCGCACTAAAACATGGTAAGACGGGGGACGGGGATCCTCAAATCTGGTGCTGGAATACTGGTGTTCTGCACAGTTTGGTGATTTCGCTGTTCACCACACCTGCTTCAATTAATGTGTTAATTGGCAGGTTGAGTAGATGTGTCTGAGCAATGAAATTGCACAACTATGCTGGACATTAGTCCTCCAGAACATGATGAGAAGATCCCTGTGGTTAGAAATGCTCATTTTAAAGGAATAATCCAGAGTGTACATCCTAATCTCTATCTACACAATGTGTATACGTGTTCACATTCACTGATGTTCAGTGCCTTCTATTTTAAGTCCTGAGTGAACAGATTTAGTCTGACTTTCATTAGCCTTGTCCATTTTATCAGCTCCACTGACCATATAGGTGTACAGTTACAGACTGTAGTCCATCCCTTTCTCTGTATACTTTATTAGCCTACTTTCACCCTGTTCCTCAATGGTCAGGACCTTACAGAGCAGATATTTGGGTGGTGAATCATTCACAATGAAATAGATGGACTACAGTCTGTAATTGTAGAACTACAAAGAGCATCTGTATGTTCAGTGGAGCTGATAAAATGGACAGTAAATGCAGATACAAGGGATGCGTACCTTATGAAGTGGCCAGTGATGGATGATGCAGATGGAGATAGAGGTTGTAACGTATTGGAGGTATTCCTTTAGTCATGATGGAAGCTTTGTTTTTCTTCCCTTAAAGACGAGCCTTTATGCACTGACTGCTTTCTTATTGTCTTTAAGTTCTAAAGCACAGGCCTCGGGCTCAGAGAAGATGAGGGAGGATGTTGATCACAGTGCCTCGTTGTCTGCATCTAATAATGCTGAAAAAGTAAGTATGTCTCACAGTTTACTTCTGTTAGATCATTGAATATGAACACATTTATAACAGTTATACTCTTAATGCCTTCTATAGGTGGAAACACAAGTGTCAAAAAGTGGAAAGGAGTCAAATATAGAATCCTCCCCATCATCAGTGAATAAACTGCCTGCCAGACAGAGAGGTGGGGCCATCGTCTGATTATTTGATGTTTTTATGGAGAACCCAGCGTTCTGCACAGTGCCTGGTCCCGATCATGCTGCTTGCCATCGACAGCCGGGGCCTGAGAGAGCAGAATTGGCCATGTTCTCTCTTTGGGCGGAGAAGATGGCACACTTTCCCTAGCACTATAAACAATGTCGACTGACTTGGGCATCTGCAGGGCGATCCATCAGGACCAGGGATATTCGCTTCGAGCACGCTAGCTGCCCAGGACCGATGTATCGCCAGCAGTTTGGGGGGAAAAAGGGGCTTGACGTCACTGGTATCGGAGGAGGTCTATGCTTGTCTGCCCCCTCCCAAGATAGTCAGGGACATTGCAAGTAATAGTGATCGAGTGAGAGAGTTGATAAAAGGGGCGGGGTTAATTGGTAACTAAAATACATTGGGGAGAAAATCAGAAAAAAATTAAGTAAAAAAAAAATTTACAATTGGTATTATGTAGTTAATCATAGTCAAGTTTATTTTGTTTACTGTAGTTAGAGCTACACAATACTAGGCAGCCTGTGTTAATGCTATGGCTGATGAATAAATAGATCATGTATATAAAACCAAATTGGTAAGATTATAACACTGATATTTCTTGGGCAGCCAATGCACTTGGAGGAAAGCGCAGGATCCCAAGCTCTGATGTATCGGCTGGCAGACACCTGAGCCAGCGGACATTACATTTTAGTAATGATGGGGTGAGAGCGCCATCTACCCACTTGGAGAGAGCTCTCTCAGCGCTCTGGCTGCTGATGGAAAGCAGCATGACTGGGAATAGATCTTGCAATGCTCTGGTCATAGTGGCAGGACCTCGACTAGAAACACGACATCTGATTTGAGATCAGCATCTATACTCTGACACTTGATACATTTGGGCCAATATGTGGAAAAATGATCATTTTTGAAGTGTTTATTGTCCTTTCAAATGTTCTTTTCTTATCAGTCTGATGTGTACTTCTTTTTCTCTTCTCTCAAAAGCCAAGCTGCGCATGAAGTCTACAGTACCGAGAAAAAGTTGCGCTAAAGGTGAAGACAACACTTCAGAAACAGATAGACAGTCTACACCCTTTACCTCACCAACACGTCAGGATGCCAGAGCTTCCAGAGTAGAGAACGAGTCGGAAAAACAAAAAGATCTGTCAGAAACATCCAGAACGGAAACTGACTCTGGTCTGTGGCCAAAAGTGGTCTTATCTCATGTTAAAGTACAGACTGCTGGTGCAGGGTTTTCCTCTGACTCCTCCACCCCAGCTGCTTCTCCATTCTCAGCTCACTCATCTCAACCAGTGACTCATACACAGGTAAACATTAGGGTAAGTAATGTTTCAGTGTAAGTGGTGTCCCATTCATTCATTATCCCACCAACTTAATCCTTATCAGTGGTTAGTTCCCACCCCCTCACTGGGCACAGGGCAGGGCATTACACTATCCCAACTAAACCCTGGACAGGGCGCCAATCCGTCACTGAGTGCGCACACACACAGACAATGTAGAGTACCCAATCCACCTGACCTCCATGTTTTGGGACTGTGGGAGGAAACCCACACAGACACGAGGAGAACATGGGAACTCCAACCAGCTGGGGACTCAAACCCAAGACCTCAGTTTCTGAGAGGCGAGCGTGCTAACCACCAAGCCACCATGCTGCCCAAGTGGTATCTCATTACATATAATAATAAAATGTACTTCGAGCCTTTGTATCTGTGTACTATTAAATATATTTTGACAATAAATAGTATGTTACACTAGGGATATGATTCCAGAATTTTTATTTTGATACTTATACCAAGTGTAGCATCACAATACTTGATACAAAATCAATACTCTGGCTATGAATTAAAACACTCAATAGCGTCTTTAACGCCAAAGGTTTATTTGATACAAAATAGACACATTTCTATATTTTTACAGCTTATCTAACATGTTTGTTCATTTTTAAATGTAATCTCTGTAATCCGGGATAATGTAATGCCCTGCCCTGCGCCCGGTGAAGGGGTGGAGGGACTAATCGTGATCCTGATCAGGATTAAGTGGATGGGATAACGAATGTTTGGATCCTTGTAATCTATACAGAACTCTACAGTTGTCAGCAAAATAGTGTTAAACTTGGGCAGCTTATTTGTATTAAAGTTTTTGGAAAATTACAGTATAGAAATTATTGCCAAATTTGAGTATTGATATGTTTTTGAATACTTATGATTCTCAGTGCCACTCTGTAATGCACTGCTGGCAATTAACATTGCAACATATGAGAAGTCAAAGTAATATTTACCTGGTAAACTGCTTATGTTACATGTTGAACTGAGTATGACACATGATTAGAAATACAGCTTAGCCACACTTGCAGAATGCACAATAATCAGCAGCAGGTATTTCCATCATAACTCCTTCTACACAGCCTGCAAGGATCATGTGATCATGCCTTGTAGCCTCTGTAGTGCTCAAACTAGCCATTAGGGGTCTCTAGCACAATAAAGCTTCATTGATGGCCCCATTGTGTCACGCCATATGTTGTCCTACTGGAAAATGATACAAAGAGACCTAGTTAAGATGTGCATATGTGATACATCACTAGCTGCTCCGAGGTACTGGCATATGATGCACGAATGAGAATGTACCCCAGTCTCCCAAAATAGACTTATATGATGCTGTAAAATCCATCACTGCAGCACCACATACAGTGGGGGAAAAAAATTATTTGGTCAGCCACTGATTGTGCAAGTTCTCCTACTTAGAAAGATGAGAGAGGTCTGTAATTTTCATCATAGCTTCACTTCAACTATAAGAAAAAAAATCCAGGAAATCACATTGTAGGATTAAAAAAATATATTTCTTAAATATGGTGGAAAATAAGTATTTGGTCAATAACAAAAGTTCAACTCAATATTTTGTAACATAACCTTGGTTGGCAACACACGTTTCCTGTAAGTCTTCACTAGGTTTGCACACACTGTAGCTGGTATATTGGCCGATTCCTCCATGCAGATCTCCTCTACAGCAGTGATGTTTTGGGGCTGTTGCTGGGCAATATAGACTTTCAGCTCCCTCCACAAATTGTTTAGGCTACTCCAGGACCTTTACGGAGCCACTGCTTTGTTGCCCGAGCAGTGTGTTTGGGATCATTGTCATGCTGGAAGTCCCAACCATGTTCCATCTTCAGTGCTCTCACTGATGGAAGCAAGTTTTGGCTTAAAATCTCACGATACATGGCTCCATTAAATCATCCGTTAACACGGATCAGTCATGCTGTCCTCTTTGCAGAAAAACAGCCCCAAAGCATGATGTTTCCACCCCCATGCTTAACAGTAGGTATGGTGTTCTTGGGATGCAACTCTGCATTCTTTTTCCTCCAAACATGGCGAGTGGACTTGAGTACCAAAAAGCTCTATTTTGGTCTCATCTGACCACATGACCTTCTCCCATGCCTCCTCTGGTCATTGTCAAACTTCAAACGAGCCTGGACATGTGCTACATGAGCAGGAGGACTTTGCATACCCTGCATAAAATTAAACCATGATGGCATAGTGTGTTACTAATGGTTCTCTTTGAGACTGTGGTCCCAGCTATCTTCAGGTCATTGATCAAGTCCTCCTGTATAGTTCGGGGCTGACTCCTGACCTTTCTCAGAATCATCCTTACCCCATGAAGTGAGATCTTGCATGGAGCCCCAGACAGTCATCTTGTGTTTCTACCAGTTTCTAATAATTGTGCCAACAGTTGTTGCCTTCTCACCAAACTGCTTGCCTATTGTCCTGTAGCCCATCCCAGCCTTGTGCAGGTCTAAAATTTTGTCACTGTTGTCTTTAGAAAGCTCTTTGGAGTGTGATTGATTGAGAGTGTGGACAGGTGTCTTTTATAGACATAAAAAGTTCAGACAGGTGCAATTAATACAGCTAATTAGTGCAGAATAGGAGGGCTTCTTAAAGAACAACTAACAGGTCTGTAAAAGCCAGAATTCTCGCTGGTTGTTTATTGACCAAATACTTATTTTTCACCATAATTTACAAATAAATTCTTAAAAAAATCCTACAATGTGATTTCCTGGAATTTTTCTCTCATTTGTCTCTCATAGTTGAAGTGCACCTATGATGAAAATTACAGATCACTCTCATCTTTCTAAGTAGGAGAACTTGCACAATCAGTGACCGACTAAATACTTTTTTCCCCACTGTAGACTAATTCATGTATGCACAAAAGTGTCTGCATTTTTACAACAGACAGAAACAGTCTTCAAGCTTTGTTTAGAGCTATGCATCTACTTCCACATGTTACTAAATTCACTAAGCAATTTCTTGTTTGTTTTAATGTAGCCGGAGTCTCCTGTTCCACCTAAACAAAGAGGCTCTCCTGTGTCCAGTGAGGATCCTGAAGATGAATCATGCACAGTATCTCAGTTCTTCCTCGGTGACATCTTCACTGAAGTAGAAGATGGAGACTGACTGGTTAATTTATTTCGACACTGTTATTTTACAGTTGCTGTTCTCTTTAGCTCAAAGCAAGTCTTCAGGTGCATTTCTTAAGCATCTTATGCCGTTTTAATTTACTGTTATCAGAATGCTGCAGTTTTGTTTTATACGAAATCTGACTCGTTTCTAGAATAATAACTCTAATGCTGTTACTTTGCACAGTTCAAAATAGTTTGGTTCAGTATTTTTTTTACCTCATTACCAATTTCTCATGTTAATGTAACCAAATAGTATAGCTAGTGTTATTGACGGCAGTCTGATATGAATGGCTTCCTCCACAAATAAAGGCTTGGATGCTTTAGTTTTGAATGTTAATGAGGCAAGTTTGAATGGTACAATTTTTTTACTTTATTATTTTTTTGGACTCTGAATGTGACTTGCAATTCCATATCTTGAAATCTTACCGAAAGTGCATTTATTGTTGCCTTAATTCTTTCTTAGTTCTTTATTAAATATTGCACTTGTATATCTGTATAAACATTCTACTGCTGTATTTTCTTAAACCAGAATTTACACACAGTTACGTTGGTGCACATGGAGTCTTTTATCATTGCATTTGTCAGTTATCCCGTATGTGTTCTGTGGTGTTGCATTAAAAAAAATCCTGCACAGTACAACTGCTCAGTAAATGAATAGCTCCGCCCCTTTTTGTTCATCATATAGTCAGTAGAGGTGTAGTTATTTACTGAGATAACTTGATGCTATTATTTTTCTGTGTTCAATGTATAGAATATTATGCCCACAGTTTAACTTCGCCTGGGACGTCACGTGACAGGTTTCACTGCATGTATAAATAAGTGAGCACACCAGTCAGTTGTAGCAGAGTGTAAAACCATCATCATGGGCAAATGATGTGATGTGACTGACGTCCAAAAAGGCATTATAATAGGGTACCAGGTGAAGGGTTGTAGCATCTCTGAATCCACTAACTTAGTGGGATGTACTAGACTGAGACATGGAAAGTGTACTGACAATGGACCTCTTGTACATTAAGTGCCTCCCAACAGCATAGCAGTGGTGCCTCATGGGACATTAATACCAGAGGGGAACAACAACAACTCCAGCAAGTGATACAGAACAATTGACTCATCACAGAGGACCAGTTGACCTCTACAACAAACACAGGACCAAGGACAGTATTGGAGATCGCCACTGAGTGAGCATTTGCATATAAGCCAGCAAATCAGACACATAGTTACGGTGGCTACGTAAAACTCAATAGTCATGAAAATAGACACACAGTCTACTTAAACTAATACCACACAATGTAAATGTTTTTTTTATTGAACACATGTAAATATTCACAGTACAGGGTGTTAAAAAGTATGCATTTTGCATTTTTGCAAGGCCTGGTCACTTTAACAACCCCCTCCACTTAAAATAGCAGGTTTTATCCCCACAGCTCTTATGGGCTGCCCTGTTTGCAAAGCAGAGGTATCATATGTCTCCAGTCATGTCCATACTGAAATGACTACTACTTTGCAGGGTTGCCAGGTTCGCGGTTTTTTTCCAGCCTTAATGGGACTTTTTAAAAAAGCACTCGCGGGTAATATTTCAGGTGGCAGAGTGGGAGTTTTACGGGCAAGCTGCCAAAAACTTATAGTAATTTAGTATATAGTAATATAACTGGATCTTTAAATTAATTTTAATTAGATTTCCTAATATTAGAGTTTTGATCTGAATGAAAAATTAAAATGTAGATTAGAGCAGAAAGTAACATTAATATTGTTTTAAAGTTATGTGGTTATTTTCTTCATCATCTTGTTGTGATGCATTATATTTCCTTTTTTAAAAAACTTCTTTAAACCTCTGTGATTGATTGGACGCTTTCACATTTTGGGCTGTTTTGCGGGGATTTATGTCAGCCATTGAAATTGAAATTTGTTTGGGACCTGGCAACATTCCTATGCTTAATTATTTTTTTTTTTTTAATTATATGAATTCATAAAGTGTTATAATATTATTATTAACACATAAAATAACAATACTAATAATATAATTAATAATTATATTTTAACCAGAATCTAAAATTAAATATTTTTATCTTTTACAACCAGTTTTCTTCAAGCATTTGTGATACCTTAGACTTAGTTTCAACCTCTGAAGGGCGGGTTTTATACAGACTTGTGGTGAACCTGGCAACCCCGTGAACAGGCTGACAGCTTCATAGTTGATTGAAATTCTATCTACAGCTGGTTTGTCGAGACTTTGGTTATGAAGACACTACTTATTCATGGATAAATACGGGAGTGTGATGGATAAGAGCCCTGCTAACCTGACTGTCCCGGATGTTTATGATATAGCCGCTCTACTGGGCCAAGAGTTTGAACACATTATCGACCGATATGGATGTGAGGCGTTAACACACTTAATGCCTAAAGTCATAAAGATTCTGGAGATTCTGGAAGTTCTGGTCGGTCAGAACTACATCATGTCAGAAAACGATGAGCTGAAAATGGAAATAAACAGGCTGAGATCAGAGAGGAGGGAGCGTATGGAGAAGGAGAAAACGCTTCAGAAGGTTGTTTTGATTATTTTCTTCTACACTGTACTTTCTAGCAGCTGACATTATTTAAGTAAATGTAGTAAACTTCAATAATTTTGAACATATTGCACTTCTTACTAGTTGTCAGAGTACATGGTGATTTTTTTTGTGCAGATAACTCAAAATAAGTGTTGCGATGTGAGCATGCGCAGTCTCTCAGTCTTGGGGGCGGGGCATTAATTTTTAATGATGAATGTGAAAAATTACAATAAAAACAAATAATTTCCATAATAATTTAATAATAATAATTTTGAAAGTATAATAGAACATTTTTAAAAAGTTACAATAAAAAAACTATAATTTCCAGGCAATTTAGTAATAATTTTGTTACGTTATTCAAGCCCAATGACAATATATTCTTCAAGATTTTGACATCATGGCCAAATAAGTCAGTTATAACCTACTCTACCCAAACCAAAGATCCAACATCCAAAGATGTTTAATGTTCAAAATCTTGCATTGACAACAATGACTGACACAGTGAGTCACTGCTATATTATATATAAAATATAATGTTGTATATCATGTAATATCTTAAATAAATTATATAATTAAATGAACTGCGACCCTGATAAGGATTAAGTGGGTGGGATAATAATAATAATAATTTTTTTAAACATTATAGAATGTCTAAAAAATTTTAATGAATCTTATAAAATTGGTTATGATAAATAATAATAATAATAATTAATGATAGTACTGTAGTATTTAGGACTATAAGAGGGAAAAACAGTGATGGTTCAGTTACGATAATGTTCTCCAGGCTGCAGCACTTGTGTCAGTAAGTGGGCCTGTGTCAGCTTCATGTATCGTGTTACTGAGTCAGTGATATTTTTGATTTGCTATAAAAGGTAAATGCTGCTCTGTCCACTGAACATCTGATATATGGGACCACTTGTTTCATTTGCTCCGTTTTAAATATAAAATAGTTTCCTTTATTTTAGTTAAACTGTCTCTGGCTTTGTTTCCATGCCTGGCCATCACTTTCAGTCGATAAACAGTTGTATCTTGTTATTTCAATGTGTTTAGTGTGTTTTTCTCTCTGTATCACCAGGAGCTTGAACAGGAAGAAGACATGTGGAAGAGAGAGAATCAGGATCTTTTGTCCCAGATTGCTGACCTCCAAGTCCATAACAGGTCATTGAGGATGAGGCTGTCTCTCAGAGAACTGCAGCAGCCTGAGGAGAAGCTCCAGCGAAGTGAAGGTATGGATGGACTGAGTCGTTAATATGTGGGTTTATCTATGTACTAACAGAATTAGCATTGTATTAATTTGAAATACAGGAAATGGTTAAACATGCCTTGTCGTACATGGATACACATATGCATATTTGCATACTACCCTTGAGTTTTATATATATATATATATATATCAGTGGCGGATGCTGGTCTTTCAAGGAGGGGAAGCTCAATTTCGGGCTACATCATAAAATGTGTCGGTTTATT
>BRDA01046302.1:0-19541 GCA_036984385.1 Crenuchus spilurus
ATTTACAAATATATAAACCCAAAAGGGGAGCTTATTCAATTGGCTACTAGTTATTTTGTATCTCATCAGTGTTCTTCACACACACACACACTCTCTCACACACGTAAGGTACGTTTTAAAGGTATGTAAAGATAAGAAAAAAACATTACAATTACAGCAGCGAGAGAAAGCGGCATTTGCTCTGCACTCTCCGTGCTCTTCACTCTCACTCGCCTCTGCGTAAAAGGACAGCAGCAACAAGCACCCATTGGCTCATGTACACCCCCCTTCAGTGCGGAGGAGTACTGCCCTGCCTCACGCTGTGCCTTTTCACTGCGGTTTTATGTCCCATCAGCAAAACTAAATATGTCTCTAACAAACATTAAACGTAAATGTCTGGACATTAACCAGACTGTGGAAACTCAGAGTATATAAACGTATATGCAAACATTATATTGGCGACATGCAGCGATACGGCAACAGGCACGCGCCAACTGCATGTATCAACCCAGTTTGGGATGGATTGCGCATTCAGAGGTGAGGCTCGGCTCGTTACTGCCGCACCTCGCGTTTCACCCTTGTAACCCTTGCCTCACCTGCTTCCCCTGACCGCACGTCCCTGGTTTCTGGTAGGAGACTAAAGGCCAATTTATTCTCAAAAAACTGCACTCTGATTGATGTTGTGCACTATGATTGATATTGTACAATAGATTGTTGTTATACACTCTGATTGTTTTTGTGCACTCTGCTTGATATTGTAGACTCTGATTGTTGTTGTACACTATGATTGATGTTGTCCCCTCTCATTGACGTTGTACACTATGATTAATATTGTGCACTTTCATTGTTGTACACTATCATTAATATTGTGCACTTTCATTGTTGTACACTATCATTAATATTGTGCACTCTGATTGATGTACACTATAATTGATGTTGTGCACACTGATGGATGTTGTGCAGTCTGATAATGTACACTGTGATTGATGTTGTACACTTTGATCGATATTGTGCACTCTGACTGATGTTGGAATTCTGACTGTTGTGCACTCTGACAGTATGCAGCTGTGTTTAATCTACGCTGTATAAAGAAAAACAGATATGAGGAGAGACTCACTGAGTTGGTCAGAAAATACCACGTTTATATGACTGTACCCGAGAGGGTCACAGTGGTCAGCAGAAATGGATTACACATTGATTCTCATGTTTTAAGGGTCAAACAGTAGTGGACAGTGCAACAGGACAGTTTATAATTATGCTAAAACATTTCATTTTAAGCAGTAGCCAGTTATCAGTGTAGATGTTCACCTGCTGTACTCTAAACTGTAGCCTGCTTTGTGTTTTGATGCTGACACAGAACCATGAAAGCCTACAGGTTTTTGGACTATAAATTGGCCTTGCATACAACTTGTACCCCAAACTCTTTTTATTGATGTTATGCTTTAAAAACTATAAATCATTCAAATAAATAATTATTTTATATAACTTTTTATATACTAATTATATATAAGTAAATAACTCAGTCTGTATTGTTTTTCACAGGAGGAAGAAAAACCCTGACATGGCTGATCTGGATAGAAATAAAATCCCAGAGTAGCTTCTGTAAAAGAGGAAATGACCACAGAACCCCATGTAAATGTAATCAGATCTGCATTGGACTTGTTTTTAGTACATAAACCCACACAATTGTCACAAGTGGTTCTTGGATGGAAAATGTAGGATATACACTACATGGATCAAAATATTGGGAACACTTGTTCATTCATTGTTCAAGGGTTTTAAACAAGAGTTTATTTTGATTTTGGAACATTGCTCTGAAGATTTGATTGTATTCAGAGACAGGAGTGTTAATGCAGTCAGGATGTTGGATGATCAACACCCCACTTTATCTCCAACCAATCCCAAAAGGAGAGGAGGGAGCACCATCATTCCAGAGAACACAGTTCCACTGCTCCACAGCTCAGTGATGAAGCTCCCTTCTAGCCCATACCTGGCATTAAACAAGAGAAATAGAGTCCTATTCTATTGGCAGTACTTCTCTACAGGGACTTGACAAGCTGTGTGTGTGCATTTATATATCTGTGCAGCTTTAATGTAGCTGAAAACATTTGACCATATAGTGTAGGTACTGAAACTAGAGAGAAATAAAGAAAGGAATGCATTCTGATGCTTGAATAGATTTCTGGGAGGTAGTAGAGAAATGTAAATGCGATAAAGGACTGTCCCATTTACAGGAAAAGAGCAAAAAGTCTCAAACTGTGAACATTTATAAGTATTGCCTTTATTGTGTGCTGTAGCCATAACAAGTTGAATCTGCTTATGGCAAAACAACAGTTCTGTACTGCAGGGAGCAGAGTAGGGTTTATCCTTAAACAACAGCACATTCATATGGCAGTGTCTATTAGCGATCACAAGAACCAGTGTGGCTCTAGATCAAAACAAGCTGCAGTACCGCTCACCTCATACGACTGTTGGAATTTTATTACCCAATATCTCCAAAGCAAGATGTTTTCTTCATGGCGTATTTACTCCTTAAAAAGGCTAATAAGTCAGCACAAAGTACATTACTGTAATGTTTAGGCTTCTGAGCTTCCAAGTTTTTTTTTTATGGCATCTACCCTCTTTTTCTTTCCAGGATGATCTTAAAAATTTAGGGATGCACTGAATATTTGGGAACTGAAATTATTTGGCTGAAAAAGAAGGGAAAACACTGAACAATGACATTTTTAATAACACTGTTACTATTTCTAGTTCCCAGCTGTAGATGGTAAAGTTAGTTTAATATTTTGTTTGACATTCAGGATTGTGTTTTTCCAATTTAAGAAACACAGATTCACCAGCACAGTTACAGTCTGGTGGTGATATTGAAGAAGGCAACAAACTACAAGCACCTTTACAACCTTTATTAAACTTCACTTGTAATGATGAAGTCAGAATATAGCCGCTTAGCTTTGTGTTTGTGCTCCAGCAGCTGCAGTGTTAGGGATCATCTCACAATTACCAGAAGAAGGGTCCCCAAGCCAATAACACTCACATTAAACAAAAAAAACATCCATGAGACTTACATCATTCATTTTACACATTTTCATGATTTTGTGATTTTTTTTTTATTAAATATGAGTAATAATGTAACATACATGCCTCTTCATACATATTCATATATTATTGTCTTGTGTCATTTTTCTAACATTTGTTTTATATACAAATATAAAAGAATAGTAAATTAAACTCATGTTATTAAACCTACTGATGTCAAACCAACTTTTTGACCAACTACAAGACTTATTTTGGAAAATAGATTAGGTACATATAATTTTATAATGATTTATATGAATGAGGAATTGGGTTCAGTATTCGGCCAAATGTTTCATTTGGTTCAGTTTTGGTTTTGTTCAAAAATGTTCAATTCGGTGCATCCCTAAAAAATGTCTGAATTTTATTTAATTTATAACATTTTATTTGGATGGTCCACTGTGAAGGCTTTGTAGATGCTCAACTTATCTTTATATTTGAATGCAAAGTTTATAAAATGCAACTACTTGGAATTATAGTGCATCTCCAAAAATTAGAATATTGTAAAAATATTTGAAAAGGTTTTTGTGTTCATAATTTAATTCAAAAGTTCACATATTTTATTCAATATGTATAAAATGGCATATTTCAAGCTTTTTTTAAAATACTGATACTGTTTGAATGATAATTTACTCAAACTCAAAATGAAATATTCTAACAATTTGAGATTCTGGATTCTCAAAAGCTATAAGCCATATTGATCATCTTCAAAATAAAAAGCTTGAAATATAATGAAGTTTGTGTGTAATGAATATAAAATGACGGTTTAATTCTTAAAAATTTAATTATGAACTTATTCATATTTAAATTTTAATACATTTTTATTACATTTGACCAAAGTATTGCTGTCCCTGTAGTTACTCAATAATACGTATGTAATAAGTATGGGGTTTCAAAGGGTTAACCCTAAATCTCAATCTAAACTTTATCTTAATCTTAACCAGAACCAAAAAATGTTAAATCTTAATGCTGCAGATTTTCATAGGACAGTTTGTAAAGCATTTGAGCATCTGTAGATAAACTGTAGACCTTCACAATACAGTGTGACCATTTAATTTTACCACACAGTTAATTAGAGCGTACAAAATGTTGTCACCATGACATAAAATGCAGTCTATGTTAATAGATTTTAATTTTCAGGTAGTGCCACTGACACATTGACCGTTTCTTTTCCATTGAATTTATTTTTGGTGTAGATTCTACGCTGTAAACTCACCCATTCACATGCCGTATGAAATCTGGAAAGAGATCTAGCTAAATATTGCAACTGGTACAATTAAAGATATTCTGTTTTTGCCAATGGGGTTTTTTGGCTTTCTGTTATTGGAGTGGGTGGAGAGCTAAATGAACTGCCTCTTTCAGATCAGCGGCTAAATAAGATCTCGGAGCACATCTGTACTGACCTATGTTCGCAGCTGACCCAATGTGACCCTTTTATCTGATTGTTCCACCATTCTGATCATCAGGTGCTTCATAAAGCTCCACGCCTGGGGGAGTACACTAGGCAAACCATGTCACAAGGTGTAGAAAGTGTGACTTGGTTTGCTAAGGCGATGTTTATTTTTGTCTGTTTCAAAGTGTCCAAAGACAAAAACTGCCATAGATGTTTCTTTAGATCCTTTGGAGTCATCTGGTTCTTTCTTTTTGTTAAAGCTGACACACACCAAAGATATCCTTCTATCCCTACTATCCAAATAAGCCCAAATATTTGACCTTGCACTTCCTTCTTTCAGAAACCTGCAGTAGACAAGAATGCATTAGGTTACAAGCCACCCTGTATAGTCACATATACAGGCCTACACACCTAATGCCACAATTACACTAGCAACAGCTGAAGCAACCTCTCACATTTTCATAATTGGTGGGCTAATAACTAAAGATTTAGTAACACTGTGCTGTGATGAGATCATTTCTTGTCAGTTCCAGAGCTGTGTTCCTCCATAAAATTCAGTTCTACAAACCAACCATTAGCCTTTTATCCATACAAACATTTGGGAAGAGTATCAAAAGGAAATAACAAAGATAAATAAAATATATATTACACATCTTTATATATTAACCTTGCAGCGCAGGTTTGGTTTTGATACAGTTGTCCGATATCTTGAGATCTTTCAGCTGTTGGTGCTCGATAAACTCAGAAGTCTCTTCCATGATCTGTCCGGGGATGTGGAAGTCAGTGGAGGGCCTGCAATGTGCAAAGAGGCCCTCGTCATCTTCCTGTTGGGGGACGGAGGTGCTGTGAGAGTTCCTGGGCCCGAGGTTGCAGCCTGTTCCCTGGAGGAATTGCAAGAAGTTCTCTTCAATCGAAGCTTCTCTACTGGGGAGCTGCTCCTCCTCATGTGGCCTCCCCCATTTGAAGACACAGGCGATGTTCCTTGTCAGTTCTTCCCTGATTTGCCGGTTCAGACAGCCGTAAAAGATGGGATTGGACGTGAAGCAGAAATAGCCTATCCAGGTGACCACGTCTTCTACTTGAGCTAGGGAAGTGGGTGAGGATGATATGACGGCAGAGTAGAGATGGAAAGAGAAGTAGGGGAGCCAACAGGTTAAGAATTGACCACCGACAGCCACCAGTACAACTGCAGCCTTGCCTCCACCGAAAGTTCTCTGTGGCGTGTTGCGAGTCCCTCCAAGGCTGGCTGCGGTGCTGGAATGACTGCTTATAGACTCTGAACGTGGCCGAGGAGTTTCAACCCATGTAGGCACTGGACCTTGCTGCAAAGCTGCAACTCTTGCCACCTTGAACATGTTACAGTACACCACCAGGATGATAAGGACTGGACAAAGGAAGTATATGAGTGTGAAGAGGATCATGAACACTAGGCGGTGAGATCCCCGGTTCATCAAATGCAAAGAACAGCATTGTGGTTCCAAAACAAGGTTCATTCGTGTTTCCTCCCTTTGCAGGGTCCATCCCAGCAACGGAAGAGCAGACATGAGCATAGCTTTGATCCATATGCCAACAAGAACTGAAACCACAAGCCCCACTGTCATTTTGACCTCGTAGCGCATCGGATGCACAACATAGTAGTAACGTTCCACGTTGATGGCTGAGATGGTGAGGATGGCAGCACTAATTAGCCCTACACTCAGACAGAGGTACGCCTGGCAGACAGCTTCATTGAAGAAGGCCTTCTCTGTAAGCATCCCGAGAGGCATCAGCACCAGAGCAGCTAGGAGGTCCACCAGGCACAAGTGGAAGACGAAGACGAACTTGTGAAGGCGAGGCGCCTTGGCAATGACCGTCATGATTGCCAGATTACCCACCACAGCCAGTATGTCCATCAGGACCATAGAACAGAGGGCCAGCATCTGGAGCAGAGCACCATCACTGGGTAGGATCACTCCTGAGCTGTTGATTTGGGTAGTGTTGGACTGCCATTGGGTGGCATGAGACAGATTCCACAGAGTGCAGGGGGAGGTAGTGGGTTCCATGAGAGGACAGGATGAGGATAATGGGCAGAAATTACATTCATGGGCCTATCACCCATCCTCTCTTACCAAAGAGCAGCTCAACTGCGGGGCTTAGTGGAGTCTGTATTATTAGTATAATGGCACTATTATGTATAAACAAGCATATAGCTTGAACAGTGCCATGCATTCAGTCACATTATTTCCATACATCCTTCTGGGTTTGACGCCATGCTTGCAGGGTCTCCATCCTCCTCAGTGACCAGTGCCTTCTGATCAGAAAAGCTCTTTCTGATAAGTGAGAGAAGATTCTTATATCGATGTCCAGGACCTGCCACAGAAAGAAAAATACATTTTACATAAGCATTTTCCTATATTTGCATGTCACTGCTGTCAAAACAAAAATGTGTATCTAAAAAACAGTTCAGGAAAAGGAAAAGACAGCCTTTATACAATGTAAAGGACAGCTGTTTCACTTACAAGATATTTTATTTTTTATTTTATTTTACTTCTGATTTTCTCCCAATGTATTTTAGTGGCCAAATAACCCGCCCCTTTTTATCAACTCTCCCTATCACTATCACTTGCAATGTCCCTGACTCTCTTGGGAGGAGGCAGACAAGCACAGGCTCCTCCGATACCAGTGATGTCAAACCTTTTTCTCCGAACAGCTGGCGATATATCGCCGCAGGGTAGCTAGCACGCTCGGAGGAAAGCACAGATCCCTGGTTCTGATGGATCACCTGGCCGATGCCCAAGTCAGTTGACATTGTTCATAGTGCTAGGAAGAGTGTGCCACCTTGCCCACCCAAAGAGAAAGCACGGCCAATTCTGCTGCCTCGAGGCCCCGGCTGTCGATGGCAAGCAGCATGATCGGGATTCAAACTTGTGATCCTCGGATTATAATGACAGCATCTTAGTCCGCTGAGCCACTTGGGGACCCTTCAGTTACAAGATTTTGATGTGACTGTAGTGGGTTTTAGTAAAAGCTTGGCCATGCTAACAGTTTTAGTGTGCATCTAGATCCTGTATTACGGTAGCTCTGTTCACACTGAGAGTTTTAGTGCAGATCTACATCATGTATTACGGTAGCTCTGTTTACACTGAGTTTTAGTGTGGATCTAGATCCTGTATTACCATAGCTCTGTCTACACTGAGAGTTTTAGTGCAAATCTAGATCATGTATTATGGTAGCTCTGTCTACACTGAGAGTTTTAGTGCAAATCTAGATCAAGTATTATGGTAGCTCTGTTTACACTGAGAGTTTTAGTGTGGATCCATAGCTCTGTTTATATTGAGAGATATAGTGCAGATCTAAATCTTCTATTATCGTAGCTCTGTCTACACTGAGAGTTTTAGTGCAGATCTAGATCCTGTATTATGGTAGCTCTGTCTACACTGAGAGTTTTAGTGCAGATCTAGATCCTGTATTATGGAAGCTCTGTCTAAACTGAGAGTTTTAGTGCATATCTAGATCCTGTATTATGGTAGCTCTGTTCACACTGAGTTTTCATGTGAATCTTGATTCTGTATTACCGTAGCTCTGTCTACACTGAGAGTTTTAGTGCAGATCTAGATCATGTATTACGGTAGCTCTGTTCACACTGACAGCTTTAGTGCAGGTCTAGATCCTGTATTACAGTGGCTCTGTTCAAACTGAGAGGTTTAGTGCGGATCTAGATCCTGTATTACAGTAGCTTGGTCTATGCTGAGAATGTAAGTGTAAATCTAGACCCTTTATTACAGTAGCTCTGTTTATGCTGAGAGTTTTAGTGCAGATCTAGATCATGTATTACTGTAGCTCTGTTTACACTGAGAGTTTTACTGCAAATCTAGATAATGTATTACTGTAGCTCTGTTTACACTGAGAGTTTTCATGTGGATCTAGATCCTGTATTACCGTAGCTCTGTTTATATTGAGAGTTTTAGTGCAGATCTAAATCTTCTATTATGGTAGCTCTGTTTGCAAATGAGTGTTCAGCAAAAAGCAAAGAGTTACATCTCTCCAGTTTGTTTTGATGCCATGCCACTATAGTGGATGGAAATACAATTTAATTAGCTTTTTTTCTGTAGAAATTTCATAAACATTTGCAAAATGTTTGGATGGAAACGTGTTTAGTTTCAATAACAGAACACAGTCTTAATATTGCTATGATAGCATGAAATTTCATTTGACAAATACTGTTCATATTAACCTGGTGCACGGGTACATGTGACAGACTATTTCAAATTTGATTATGCTGTGGCTTTTGAATGAGATATTCTACAGGGAGCTGACAAACTGGCTTGAACTCCCGATACCTCACTACAGATCTGATTACATCATTACCTGTTGCCTGCATTCTGTCCTGATATTGACAGTCCCAGACCCTCCATGTGTAGCCTTTCAGTACCCTGCTGGAAAAAGCAGAGAGGGGAAAAAAGGACACCATTTCATTTCCTGTTCACCAAGCAAACGGACAGGCTCATGACCATTATGGTAAACGATGTGACCAGAGCTCAGGGAGGTTTCTGGTCTAGCCTGGATGTTTGATGTTCTTTGTTTCTAGATATGGGAACTCTATTGCAGCTTGAGGCCAGTGGCCACAATGAATTGGAAATTTATTTGTAATGACTGTGAACACATTGGAGGTCTTAATTCATATATTTTTATGCTTTGGATTAGATGATTATTATACAACCTCAAGTAAGTAAAGTTTTGCCAGTATGGAAAATGCAAAGAAATAAACACAGTGTTTCTTACATTTACTTACATTTTATTTTATTGCATTTTATTTTACTGCAGTTTGAACCTACGAAATTGCATGTTTTATCTGGTCAACTTAATTTAATTTAACATTCATCCATTTCTGCATTTCAGCCCTGCAACACATTTCAAAGATGTTGGTACGAGGTAACAATGAAGTAAAACAATTATGCGATTTCAAACAGAGGACTGTAAACATGATTTGGTACAAAAGGAGTATCCCTAAAAGTCTGAGCCTATGAGGAGCAAAGATAGGCAGATTATCTATTATTTAATAGCAAATTAATGAACAAATTATTGAAAACAATGTTGCTCAAAGAAAGATTAGAAGAGATTTACGTACTGCCTTTTTTGTTTTAATGTTGACCAGTATTACTTACAGCTCATGAAGATCAGAAATCCTGAATCTCCAATTATTAGAATATTTAATTTGGAGTTTGAGTAAATTATTATTGAAACAGTATCAACATCAAAACAAGGCTTGAAATAATTAACGTTATGTTTAACAAATATAAAATTTATAATCTTTTTTTAATTAAATTATGAACACAAATGAATTTTTTCACAATATTCTAACTTTTTGGAGATTCAAGATTATATGTTAGCTTACTTATTCTTTTGTGGAAATGGTCTCAACTGCTATTGGGATAAGTGAAGACTGTAAAATGTGCTTGTTGTTAACCATTCCTTAAAATTCTTAACAGTCCACTGTATTTTTCTGGATTTCATGTGAATCTACATGCCCAAGTGGTTGTTTTGCCCTTCAAAATGAGCTGAAATATGTTTTATGATGTGTAATATAAAACACGTGTTTACAGTTTTCTGATGAACACTAAAAATGTACAGACTTCTAGATTTCTTTGTCCCAGAAATATTTTTTTACGGCACAGCACTAAAGGGACTCCTACAGCAGGTCAAAAAAACTTGCTGCTCAGTTGTATTTGTTTGGGACACAAACATCATCAAAGGATTTCAACCAAAAGTTTCTTTTATATTTTTAAATGCTTATTCCAAAAAAATGCACATGGTTTATTTGAAAACTGGCACCTCAAAATAAGCAGAAATTAATAACTTGATTAGAAACAAGAGGGTTTCAGCTTTCATGTGACCTTTTATATGTATCTTAGAAAATAAAAGTAACGAATCTCTAAATGTAAGGAATAGTTGACACACCTACTGCTTGATTCAGACTATTCAAGAAGAACATTTACAATACTGAATAAGGACAATACTGAATAAGGACAGTATTGAATAATAACAAATACTGAATAAGGACAACACTGAATAAGGACAGTACTGAAAAAGGACAATACGGAATAAGGACAGTACTGAATAAGGACAATACTGAATAAGGACAGTACTGAATGAGGACAGTACTGAACGAGGACAGTACTGAATAAGGACAAATGCTGAATAAGGTCAGTACTGAATAAGGACAAATACTGAATAAGTACAAATACCAAATAAGGACAATACTGGACAATACTGATTAATGACAATACTGAAAAAGGACAGTACTGAATAAGGACAATACTGAACAAGGACAGTACTGAATAAGGACAATACTGAATAAGGACAGTACTGAATAAGGACAATACTGGACAATACTGAATAAGGACAGTACTGAATAAGGACAATACTGAATAAGGACAATACTGGACAGTACTGAATAAGGACAATACTGAAAAAGGACAGTACTGAATAAGGACAATACTGAACAAGGACAGTACTGAATAAGGACAACACTGGACAATACTGAATAAGGAGAGTAATGAATAAGGACAATACTGAATAAGGACAGTACTGAATAAGGACAATACTGAATAAGGACAGTACTGAATAAGGACAATACTGGACAATACTGAATAAGGACAGTACTGAATAAGGACAATACTGAATAAGGACAATACTGGACAGTACTGAATAAGGACAATGCTGAATAAGGACAGTAGTGAATAAGAACAATACTGAAGGTTTCCTTGGCATAACTTTAAGAGAATAAAACAAAAACGAAGTTACATGAGTTTGAAGGATGTTCTCTTAACATGAAATAGAAGGCCTTAGGAATCATATATTCACTTAGTTTAATTTATAAAATGTATATACCATTTGATTTTGTCATTATACATAGACAATATTTTACAATTCACCATTCCAGCCGAGCCCCAAATGTGTGTAAGAAAGTAGGAGATCATTCAGAGCAAAGTGGAGCAGCATCTGTATTTAAGTGGACCACTGTTCAAGAAAACTCTGTAGTTCAATCATTGGCTAATGGCACAGGCAATACACAGAAAGACTGCCATCTTGACCCACTTTGGGCTTGAAAAGATGGGCACTAACCTATTACGTTCACATTTACGGCACAACGACCGGCACTGCACACTCAGACTGTGAGCCCTCAAAGCTGTGATTCCTAAAAGGTGATTAAAGTAGACCCGTCTCCCTCAGCTTCAGCATTTTTGCTCTTATATGACAGAGACTGTAAGTCCACTGTTATATAAAATCATACGTTTTTTCCCCCAATATCAAAATCTGAAAAAAAGACTCTTTCACCTGAGGCCTTTTAGTTTTAGCACCGCAGTGAAGCATGTGCACCACAGCCCAAAGAAAAATAGGGCCCATCACAAGAATCCTCCGATAATTGGTGTGTAATTGCAGACAATTCTGGAGGCCCCTTTAGAGTTAGATTTCCTCGGCCTGTAGCGTTATACACAAAATGCATTCGCTGGCATTAAAGATGCAGCCTATAAAATAAAGTCTAGGTTAAAAAAACTTCACTTATCTAAAGTTCTAGCGATATTACGTAATACATAATCACAAGCAGAAGTAGCTCCTCAAATTCAACATAACTGAAATTCATATTGAAGCCAATCAGTCATATAATAAATCAGCAATTTTACAATTTGCATTTTGTATATTTGTAGTGTTTCTGCTTCCATAGTGTCAAAGCATGAATGACTTGTATTCAGTGAAGATGGTATATGATGTTAGAGCCATAGATAAGAAATTCATAATTGTTTCATTGTGTATGTTTAAATTGGTAGTTTCTGTATTATTTAATGAAAATAAACATAATGTCAGTTTAAGTAAAGAATAATTTGAAAATTGTCACTCCTGGTTTGGTAGCGTGCATAAAGAGGAGAAGGGGCGGGGCTTTAATGTAGGAGAGAGACGGAAGGATTTGGGAACAATTTTCCTAGATAAAGACATTTTTTGTTGAAAACACAGTTTTGTACGCGTCCATTACTTTCAGAGTGCTTTCCTAACTCCTGAATGACACAGATACTGGATCTGCTGCCATATATGATATTAAAGATCAATATTACACCCAAAAAGCTTTGCAAACTGGTAAAAAAATTAAAAATGACACTTTTAAGAATACCGACAGTATATACACTCATGTACACCTGTGCACCTATTCATTCATGCAATTATCTAATCAGCCAATCGCGTGGCAGTGCAGTGCATGCAATCATGTACAGGCGAGCAGCTTCAGGTAACATCAAAAATCTAAAAATCTGATCTCAATGATTATGAGTGTGGCATGATTGTTAGTGCCAGATGGGCTGGACTGAGTATCTCTATAGTTGTTGATTTTCAGTGAAAAAACATTGGGTGGGTTAGAACAGCAAAAGACCATGTCAGGTTCCCCTTCTGTCAGCCAAAAACAGAAAGCTGAGGCTGCAGTGAGTCTCACCATACTGGACAATTGAAGAGCGGAAAATCATAGCCTGCTCTGATATCTCATTTTCTGCTGAGGTACACAGATGGTGGGGTCAGAATTTGGCACCAATCACATTGGTCTATGGACTCAACCTGCTGTGCGTCCACACTCCAGGCTGGTGGATGTAGGTAATGATGGTAATGGTGTGGGGGATGTTTTAGTGGCAAACTTTGATCAATTTTAATCAATCTTTGCTTGCATGCTACAGACCATGTCCATGGCCACATCTTCTAAAGCCTACCACTAGAACGATGATGCACCGTTAACATGACGGTGTTCTTCAGTGGCCAGTCAAGGGATACATCTTTGGGATGTTGTAGAACGGGATGAACAATCGTCAGGAAGTTGATGATATACATGGACCAGAATCTTAAAAAATGTTTCCAACATCTTCTGGAATCCGTCATGAAGAATTGAGGCTGTTTTGAGTGCAAAGGGAGGCCCTATTCACTATTACTATGTTCCTAAAGAGTGTAAGAAAGGTGTCTTTTTCTGTGCTGTCTTTGTGAGCGAGTAAAAATGTCCCTCCTTGCCAACTGAGTAACATATGACTCTATAAAATGCACATGACTCAGTAGTTACTGCAATGAAAACCAGCCCTGTTGTTCGACAGCTTCTTTACTCTTCCTCATTCTCTCACCCAGAGAACCGCAGCATCTATTTGCAGCACAGAAGCACGTATGCTTCTAGGTAAAGACTTTGTCCCTCATAAACAAGGAGGTAGTTAACTAGAGAGGAATCAGGAGGACCTGAGGCCTGGATTTAACCTTCTAATTACTACTTATTTAAAGAAGCAGTCAAGGTAATGGTTTCTTTTTATGACCCAAACAGTAATAAAGCCAGAAGAATCAACAAAATATGCACATCCAACTTCTCAAAATAGTTTTACTTTCATAACCAGTGTGGAGGTTCACACCCAAACGTCTCATTTAAAGTAGATCCGTTCATTCAGAGATTCTGTCAAGTTCTTATTGCATCTCTCTGAAGAATCCTGTTAACCTAAATGGTTAAGATTGTGCTTGGATCAGGTGTGTTAGAAGGAAACGTGAGAACAACTGCACTATGAACTTCCACCCTACAAACTATAGGACACTTCACATAAATTCTGTCTACATGAGTGGTCATAAAACTGGAAACACTGCACATGTAGCACTTCAATGCAAATGTGGAACTTTGCATGCTCACATCAGTTTGCTTGTTCTGCAACAAAGAATAAGCAAATCTCTCTCCATGAATACACAGCTAGTAAAAAAAAAAAAAAGTGGTCCAAAGCAAGTTCAGAGGAGTTTCGGGTTACCTCGCTATGACTGTGCAGAAGCTGGCGGAGACTCCTGAAACAGGTGAGTGTAGTTTCCCCCTGATGAGTAGAGCCACAGCAGGTTGATGTAAGAGCTGGAGGACGCACCTTCTCAGCCTCCAGAAGGTTGCTATGGTGTAGAGGTCCAAGAGGCAGGATCTCCTTCAAAAGCTCCTAATGCTAGAGGTGCACAACAATGACAGAGAGAGAGACATAGAGAGAGAATGAAAGAGAGAGAGAGAGAGAGAGAGAGAGAGAGAGAGAGAGAGAGAGAGAGAGAGAGCCCAACTCCTCTTCTCACCTGGCCCTTTCATCTCTCTGCCCTCCTCCTTCACTCGCCCGCCCACACACGCGTGCACACACACACACACAGACATGCGCTCAGTCTTACATTCCGCCAATCCTCTGCTCTAAGCTATGCTCCAGGCAGGTCCAGGTGGTCAGGCTGCTGCTTGAGTGGATGGAAAGGAGCAAGCAAAATGATATCTAGAACACACACACACACACACATCACACACACATGCATACGCTCTCTCACATATGAGCTCTCTCACACACACATACAGACACACACATCCACATAAACATGTGCTGCTGCTCACACTCACACGGGGCAACTGCAGAACAGTGTGGAGTGGAGACAGGGATGCAGGGAGGCAGGCTGCTTTGCATCTAGTGCTGGGTCCTAGTGCCCTTCATTGATGCACATGTACACATACAGAGGGGATCATCTTCAGGTGGCCAAAAAGGCTCACTAGAAAAGAATAAAAAATGGAGATCATTATTCTTAGGGACCCAGGAGCACACATGGGGTCTGATATATAGCCAGGGGATCCATGGGGTAGTGATCACTTGTACCACATTACTTTAAAAATACAACAGGCTGCTTTCAAGTTTTGCTTCTTTTAACTAGATTTTCAAACCCAGCTTGTTGTATCTACACTCACTGACAATTTTATCTACACTTAGTATACAGGTGCACTTTGTAGTTCTACAATTACAGACTGTAGTCCATCTGCTTCTCTTTATACTTTATTAGCCTCACCTGTTCTTCAATGGTCAGGACCCTCAAAGAGCAGGTATTACGTTTGTGGTTGATCATTCGAAGCACTGCAGTGACAGTGATGTGGTGGTGGTGGTGTAATAGCAACAGATGAGCTACTGTCTCTAAAGTAACATTTACAAGGTGGACAAACATGGTAGGTGTGTCTGAGTGGACAGTTAGTGGGCAGAAACAACTCCAGCAACTGTGATTCACTCATACCAGTTCAACACACAATAACACACCACCACCACATCAGTGTCTCTGCAGTGCTGAGAATGACCCACCACCCAAATAATAGCTGCTCTGTGGGGGTCCTGACTATTGAGGAACAGGGTGAAAGGAGCCTAACAAAGTATACAGAGAACCAGATGGACTACAGTCTGTAATGATAGAACTTTATAAATCCAAAGAACCACTTTTTGGCATCTTTATTTTTAAGAATGCACCCCTCCAAATAAGGCTTTGGTAGGCAGCCATAGACAAATCCTTCTGAAGCCTGTTCACAAGCACTGGCTTTATTGTGGTTACCAATTGTGCCAGAAAAAAAGAGAGAAAAATGAGAAACAACAGGTATGCTAATAAAGGACATTATGCAAATACAAACAGCCTTGCACTGAACAGAACAGATGAGCAGGCTGTAGATCTCTCCATGTCAACCTGCATCACAGATCTGAGAGTCTGTTTAACAGATTTTGAGATTTCTTGGATGTAGACTCAAAATTGGGATGCATTCATAAGATTGAGGGATTTGTTATTATTGTTATTATTATTAGGGTTGAATTTCTATATAAAGTGTCTTTTGAAGGTATCGCGTGCAGATCTGATGCAGATAAAGAAAAAGTTGACTTAAAAAAGATGATTCTTCAAGGGCTCTTTAGCAACAAAATTGTTCTATGAGGAAGAATGAATGTGTTGTAGATGGTTCTATGCAGATTTTTTAATTGTTACGATGCCAAGCTTGTAATAATAGAACCCTTTTTGGTGCTATATAGAACCATTTTCAAAATGTTTCTGTATAGAACCATCTACAGCACTTTCCACATCAATCTGAAGAACCTTTTCACCATGCAAAGAGCCCTTTGGGTTCTTTGAGTATTCATGGTTCTATTTAGAAACATTTTCTTTACTAAAGAACCCTTGAAGAACCATCTCTTTTTTTTTTGTTCAATTTTCTTCAAAAACAGAAACAGCAGGATATAGAGGAGCTGAAATTGTGTTGTACCAGTGCTGTGTGGTGCATAAACCAGGGACCCCTTCTGAAACCCATAAATTCCATACATCATTTTATGGAATTTAAAATAGCTAAAGTCATCTAATTTGAGCTAAAAACAACTTCAAAATAAACAGTTGTTACTTCAAAATACAGCCCACAGCAAAATGTTTCACCGATCTGGTGTAGGTACTCTTATGAGTTCAACACAAGCTCATCCATTTCATATGTGTATAGTAAGCCAGCTCAGCAAAATAAAACACAACTCATCAGTCCATTCTGTCTGAGAATAAAGTTCATCATCCACTTCTCTGTCAGAAAGTGTTGGATCCTATAGCTTTACAAGTATTTATGAAAGTGAGTCTCAGTGTAATTTAGCTGTGATTCCAGAGTCAGATAAATGTTTCCAAAACAGCAGACAATCTCAGAAAAACAGTTAATGATGTGAGCTAACTGTTAGCCATGTTAGCCTCTCATAGCTTGTCTTAAAGAAACTAGCTACATAGCTTCCCTTTCTGGATAAGATTTATGGCAAGAGTTGGTTGACTTAGCTGAATTATTCAGCATATAAATGTGTTCAAAACTGCAGATGTTCCCAGCAACACAGTTCATGACATGAGCTAGCCATTAGCCATGTTAGCCTCTCATACCTTGTCTTACAGAAGGTAGCAGCTTCCTTTCTGGATAAGATTTATAGCAAGAGTTGGTTTTATTTTGAGTTTCTCACTGAAAAGTATTTTTAAATATGTGCAGCACATTGTTTGTAACCATTTAGAGCTAACTACTTAAGCTAACATTTGCACACATAGTGACTTTTGAGATTTTTATGAAAAAACTGCAGGTTCTTCAGCACACAGACAAGGGTCATCATACACTTGCGTGGTTAGATTTTCTATCATTTTGCTGATATGTTTGTACAGTATTACAGAACCCTTCCGAATATCAGCAGGGCAAACAATCACATGATGGGAGGAAGTAGTTTTGATTGGTTAGTATCATTCTCAGACAAATCATATAGTAGCAAGAATATAAAAATAGCACATTTTATATAGGCAATGTTTTTATATGATTTTATTTCATTTATGACATATAATGCTGTTGTGAAGAGTTAGAAGTGCCTGGCTGCACACCACTGTGTACAATGTTAGTGGTTTGAGTCCTGAAAATTAAGTCTTGAAAGAAGTTACATGTATTTAAGAAATTCTCTATTCTAGGATTGGAAATAAATACACTGTAAATATCAACTCTATAAAGGGTCGACTCTTTCCACATCCAAAAAATTTTTAACTAAATAAATAATCCACAAAAGCTGCTGCTCCAGATATTCAGTCTTCTATGGGATAAGGTGAGGTAGGACAATGTCACTGATTTTTAGCTCAGTTTTGGTGTTGTTGACAGTGAGATTAAAGGGTTTAGTATAACTGTTCACTGTAAATAACCTCTATGAATTTCTACTCTATGAGCTACTAGTCGATAAACAACCTCAATAAACACTATTAATCACTAGAATAGGAGATATTAGTGCACAAACAACATCAAAAAACAGTATTAATACTAGAATAGCAGATATTAGTCCATAAACAACCTCAATAAACATTATTGCTAGAATATGAGATATTAGTCCATAAACAACCTCAATAAACACTATTAATCACTAGAATAGGAGATATTAGTCCATAAACAACCTCAATAAACACTATTAATCACTATAATAGGAGATATTAGTCCATAAACAACCTCAATAAACACTATTAATCACTAGAATAGGAGACATTAGTCCATAAACATCCTCAATAAATATTAGTAATCACTATAATAGGAGATATTAGTACATAAGATATTAGTCCATAAACAACCTCAATAATCACTATTAATCACTAGAACTAGAACAGGAGATATTAGTGCACAAATAACCTCAATAAACATTATTAATTGCTAGAATATGAGATATTAGTCCATAAACAACCTCAATAAACACTATTAATCACTAGAATAGGAGATATTAGTCCATAAACGGCCTCAATAAACACTATTAATCACTAGAATAGGAGATATTAGTCCATAAATAACCTCAATAAACACTATTAATCACTAGAATTGGAGATATTAGTCCATAAAAAACCTCAATAAACACTATGAATCACTAAAATAGAAGATATTAGTCCATAAACGGCCTCAATAAATACTATTAATCACTAGAATAGGAGATATTAGTCCATAAACAACCTCAATAAACACTATGAATCACTAGAATAGGAGACATTAGTCCATAAACAACCTCAATAAACACTATTAATCACTAGAATAGGAGACATTAGTCCATAAATAACCTCAATAAACACTATTAATCACTAGAATATGAGATATTAGTCCTTAAACAACCTCAATAAACACTATGAATCACTAGAATAGGAGATATTAGTCCATAAACAACCTCAATAAACACTATTAATCACTAGAATAGGAGATATTAGTCCTTAAACAACCTCAATTAACACTATTAATCACTAGAATAGGAGATATTAGTCCATAAACAACCTCAAAAAACACTATTAATCACTAGAATAGGAGATATTAGTCCTTAAACAACCTCAATAAACACTATTAATCACTAGAATATGATATATTAGAACACAAACAATGTCAATAAACATTATTAATTGCTAGAATATGAGATATGAGTCCATAAACAACATCAATAAACACTATTAATCACTAGAATATGATATATTAGAACACAATGTCAATAAACATTATTAATTGCTAGAATATGATATATTAGAACACAAACAATGTCAATAAACATTAATTGCTAGAATATGAGATATTAGTCCATAAACAACCTCAATAAACACTATTAATCACTATAATAGGAGATATTAGTCCATAAACAACCTCAAGAAACACGATGAATCACTAGAATAGGAGATATTAGTCCATAAACAACCTCAATAAACACTATTAATCACTAGAATAGGAGATATTAGTCCTTAAACAACCTCAATAAACACTATTAATCACTAGAATAGGAGATATTAGTCCATAAACAACCTCAAT
>BRDA01046332.1:0-16782 GCA_036984385.1 Crenuchus spilurus
ACGAATAAAATATTGACATTTGCCATCTCCACATCATTGCATTCAGTTTTTATTCAAAATTTGTTTAGTGTCCCAACTTTTTTGGAATCCGGTTTATATAAACATATACCATTCTGATACCTTATTGGTAAGCGATCCACTGCACCTGCACAGGTTGATTGGGTACTCTAAAAAATTGTCTGTATGTGTGTGTCTGTGTATGTGTGTTTGCACCCAGTGATGGATTGGTGCCCTGTCCTGGGCTTAGATGAATAGTATAATGCCCTGCCCTGAGCCCAGTGAGGGGGTGGGAGACTAACTGTGACCCTGATAAGGATTAAGCTGGTGTGATAATGGAATGGTGGCTTGTAATGTGAACCTAGCCATAAATTATCTTTTCATTCACAGCCTTATTTACAACTTTAATCAGTACTCTGTCTACCATTGAGACAAGCCTACAATCAGACTGATCACCTTTAAATGTTCGGCTTTAAATGAGATGATTTTGGTTTATCACAGAACTGTAGACGGCTTAATTAATCAAATCAAAGAACTTCCATCATTAATCAAGGCCCAAATTTAACTGTTTTGCTCTAGCTTTCCCCAATTTGTCAATACATGCATGACCCAATTACTGAAATGTGTAAAAATAATGTTCCTTAAAAAAACGCTGAAGGAATTTGCATATTTGTCCCTCTATGGCGCTTAGCATAATTAAACAATTAAAGGAATCTCAATGCATAAAAGGCAAGGACTCAAGCTTAAGCTGAACACAGCACTGCATTAACAATCATCATTAATCAATACCTGATACAACCACGTGGGCAAGAGATTACTTTGGCAAATATTTGGCAAACACTACAACACAGAAAAATGCCACATAAAACTTTCCTGTGCAAAAAAGAAGCCTTCTGTTAACCATGTCCACTTGTTGACTTCTCTGGGCTTGGAAGCATCAGGAATGGACCATCTCAAAACATGCTGTCTGACGTATTAGTATTCTGGATATTTTTAGTGAGAAATGGATGCTGTTGGCTCCAGATCAAAGATGAAAAGGATCATCCAGACTGTTATCAGCAACAAGCCCAAAAGTCAGGGTCTGACATGGTGTGGGGGTTGTCAGTGTTCTTCACAAACATCATTAATACATTGAAAAGTACACTGAAATTTCTGAAGTAACACACTGCCTTCAAGATCGCATCTTTTCCAGGAACGTTCATGCATTTTTCCAGAAGACCATGCAAAACCACATGCTGCACACATTACAAAGGTGTGGCTGTGAAAGAAGAGGGTACATGTACTGGACTGGTACTTGTACTGTTGCACACCTGGGACAAAACACCTTAAACATTTAATTGCTCAGTATCCTCAATGCCAAAACACCTTTTTTGTGAGAAGGAAAGGCAACATTGTAGAGAGATAAATGTTTTACCATCTTAGCTTTTGCACTGCAGTCGTAACATGCAGGATTCAATGTATATTAACAAATGAAATGAAGTTCACCGGACAAAACATTAAATATCTTATTGTCTGCAAGATAATAAGTCAAAGTAAATGTAAGAAACACTGCATTCGTTTGACATTTGCATTTTCCATACTGCCCCAAAAGTTTCTGATTTGGGGTTACATAAAATGAGCTTGGCTGTAGGCTGAGTATGAGTACTATTAAATATATTGCCATTCCTGACAAAACCAGGCAGGTTTTACAGTTTTGTTCGCATATATGGACTGGGACGCGAACAGTGTATACGTAAACTTGTAAAATGTGTACATCTATGTTTAGATAAGTGAAGAAAATTCTGCATTTTACAATATGAACTCTTTAAAGTCTACATTTCACCCACTTCTGTGGTGAATGAGGGAAACAAAGAAAGAGAGAGATTTGGCCTTCTGTCATCTGTATTCATGTTCAGCCCAGTTAACATGAAAAGACTGACAGAAAAATAAATTCTCTGCCATCAGAGACACAAGAAGCACAGAGCTAATAAATTTTCTAAGAGGCTTAAGGCAACTTAAAAATACTTCCTTCTTGCACAAATGTTCCAGTAGCCCACACACTGCTCTCCTGTTATCCTGAACAAATTCAGAGTATAAAAAAATGATTTTTACTGAAAGGTATTACACAAATTATACAGTAAATCTGTGGAAATAACACTGATTTCAGAACAGCATCTGTACATTTGGATCATAATCAATATGGAAGATTATTCACAATTTGTTCTCTTTGTACTGGACTGGTCAGAAAACACTACTGCACTGGAAAGGACAAAACAGACTGTACTTGCTCAGGCGGCTGAGGTCACTCGGAGTGCAGGGACCACTCCTGAGGACCATTTATGATGGAGTAGTGGCATCAGCTGTCTTTTATGGAGTGGTCTGCTGGGGCAGCAGCATCTCTGCCATATACAGGAGGAGATTAGACAAACTGATTCGGAGACCCGCGTTGTCCTTGGGATGTCCTCTAGACCCAGTGCAGGTGGTGGAAGAAAGTTAACATCCATGTTGGATAATTATTTATAACTTCACTTATAAATTAATTTATAACTTCAGTTATTACTTCACTTATAACTGCACTTATTACTTCACTTATAGCTTCACTTATAACTGCACTTATTCACTTATTACTACACTTATAACCTCACTTATAACTGCACTTATTCACTTATTACTACACTTATTACTACACTTATTCACTTATTGCTTCACTTATTACTACACTTATTACTACACTTATAACCTCACTTATAAATTCACTTATAACTGCACATATAACTGCACATATAACTACACTTAACTTCACTTATAACTTACAATCCTTAACTCCTAACTCCTGAACCTCACTTAAAACGTCACTGGTGTAAATATCTGACTGGGAATATTTTTGGACAAAACGGTATTTAATACACTGCCCATTTTGCAAGTTTTCCCACCTACAAAGAATGGAGAGGTCAGTAATTTTTATTGTAGGTACACGTCAACTGGGAGAGACAGAATCTAAAAAAATCCAGGAAATCACACTGTATTTTTATATAATTCATTTGAATTTTATTGCATGGAATAAGTATTTGATCACCTACCAATTAGCAAGAGTTCTAGCTCTCACAGACCTTTTTTCTTTAAGAAGCCCTCCTATTGTGCACTCATCACCTGTATTGAACTTGTTACCTATAAAAAAAAAAGACTTTTGTGCCCGGCCACAACCCATCTTCAGTGCTCTTACTGAGGGAAGGAGGAGGTTGGTAAAAATCTTACGATACATGACCCCATCCATCCTCCCTTCAGAAGATAGAGAGCTTTATTGTCACTGTACATGGTACAACAAAATTCCAAGTAGTACCTCTTAGACAATTTGAACAACAAACGTCCATACATAAATAAAAACATTCAACAAGCTTTTAAAGGTATATGAAAGTATAATACAATATAATATAAAAACACTGGTGTATATTTCATATATAGTAGTACAGTAAGGTGCAGGTGTCCTGTCCCCTCTACAGAAAAGCTCCCAAAAATATGTTTCCATGCCCATGCTGACGTTAGCAGGGGGACCTTGCATGCCCTGCAGGATTTTAAACCATGATGTAGTGTGTTACTAATGGTTCTCTTTGAGACTGTGATCCAAAGCTCTCTTCAGGTCATTGATCAAGTCCTCCCGTAAAGTTCTGGGCCGATTCTTGACTTTTCTCAGAAACATCCTTAACCCACGAGGCAAGATCTTGCATTGAGCCCCAGTCATCTTGTGTTTCTTCCATTTTCTAATAACTGCGCCAACAACTGTTACCTTCACACGAAGCTGCTTGCCTATTGTCCTGTAATCCATCCAAACCGTGTGCAGTTCTACAGTTTTGTCTCTTGTATCCTTGGAGTGTGTGTTGACAGGTGTTTTATACAGGTAGTGGGTTCAAACAGGTGCAATTAATGTAATCAGTGCAGAATAGGAGCTTCCTAAAGACAAACTAACAGGTCTGTGAGAGAACTCTTGCTGGTTGGTAGGTGATCAAATACTCATTTCATGCAGATTAATTATTTTAAAATCACACAATGTGACTTTCTGGATTTTTTTAGATTCTGTCTCACAGTTGGAGTATCTATGATAAAAATTACAGACCTCTACATTTTTGTAGGTAAGAAATCTTTTTTCAACAAAATTGGCAGCATATAATACTTACTTCCCCCCACTGTGTGAATATATTGTGCAATATTCATTACAATACTGTGACATTTATACAGAATTATGTACAATATTTTAATCCACCAATGTGCAATATCCCATGTACAACAATCATGTACAAGTTTATTATTTTTTTATTGTTCTGCTTATGTTCATAGTATTTACTGAGTCTTTTAATACCCACTTCTGTTACTGAGTACTTCACTGTCCCTTTGCTGTTGTAAGACTTTGTGACAATTTCACAAGAAATTATCTTCAAGAATCATTAATAATTACATTATCTTATAATGAAACTGTGTATCTGAAAAAAGTCACAAATGATTGATTGCTGCCACAGAAGAACCACTTTTGGTTTCCTGAAGGAGTGGTTCTCCAATCTGGACTTGCAGAATGTGAAAAGTTTTGGGGTCCTCAATTACTGCTCTGAGAACCAATATCCTACAGAAATGTTAGAAAGGTGTAAAGAACCATTTAAATGTACTAAAAGACTGGAGAACCATTCACTGAAATTTCTGCAGTGAACCAAAAGTGGTTCCTATAATTAATGATACTAAAAGTACACTTGGAGCTGGTTATAAACAGTACTTGTACTTGTTTTTGGGAAAAAGTGCTCAGTCAGGAGATGGTGACCATGGAACCATTTCAATAAAGTCTGAATAATCAGTGTAGCACAACTGAGGAACTCCACATGTGTTTAGAGTTTCAGTAACATTTATTGGGCATTCACACTGGACACTAATAGACCAACACTCTTCTATAGTGAGTCACCACTGAGACTCTGCTCAAATCAGGCCTCTGTGTTCAGCAGTACAGCGCAAAGTCTTTCTCCACAAGAAATCTACTGATTGTTGTTTGTGTACAACATGAGTGTAGGGGTGGGCAATATATTTTATTATTACCGTTATCAATTACACCACGTCCAAGGATATTGTGGACATGCTCAGCACTTTAAGAGCACGAAGTACAATTTAAGAGTGGACAGTTTTATCAGATCATGAAAATGGCTTTTAAATATTGTAATATTGCCATATCATCCACCCCTACATGTGCACAAGATCGTAAAAACATAAAAAAAAGTGATTTCAATTAGTAATAACTGTACTATTGGACGGAAAAATAAATACTGATGAAAAATCAGGAGTAAAAAAAAAATTTTAAGCGCAAATAATCAAGAACAAAGAATTTTGCTGACAGTCCAGAGAATCTGACTAAATCATTGACAGGTTTTGTAGTACAATCATTAGTGGCTCAATCACACATGCATACGCACAAATACAACACAAACGCACCTCATGGCTACACTTAACACAGTTCACATCTTCACTCGTACCTCCAGAAAGCGCAGACAGATCTGAAGCTCTGATATCTGAAATTCGGGAGACAGAGTAGCAAAGTCCTTAATGAGTCCTCCTGATATTGGAGAGATGTTCCAATGAGACGGATGGCTGTATATTCATCCTAATGGTCAGTGCACACATTGTCCAGCCTGCTCCAGGTCAACAGCAGATGACAGGGGGACACCATATTGCTAAGCGTGTTGACCACAGTCCTCAGGCTAGAGGAGCAGCTTTATGACTGACCAGCTGATGGTCCTTCAGTAAGATGTTCAGCTCTATGCTGTTACCTTGGCCGAGTACACAACATCCAGCAGCAGAGGACAGACACACACACACACACACACACACACACACACACACACACACACACAATATATCACTACCCCGATACTGACTTCTTATTCAATGTAGTGATATTGACCTGTAAATTATTATTGTGATATCTTTGCTGATATTGCTATTGATGGCACAGCTGATCTACTAATAATTTTATTGAGCATAATGAATATGCAGGCCTTTATTATTCACTTTAATTACATTTCTTTTTACTTTTGGACTTATTTTTAGTTATTTAGTTGTTTTTCTCATCTTTAATTGAAGTTTACTTATGCATGTAATTCATATACCAATACAGGTCAGCAAAGACGTACAGGCCAATTTTAACATTTTATTTAAATATGTAGTTAGTTTTAAATATAATCACAACATTACTTTTTTATCCATATTGTGCAACTCGTACACATTCACTCCCTCACACACATATATAGAAGATGTACTGTCTATCTGCTGCTTGTACTGTAAACAGAGAACAAGTGTCACTCGTGCTTTTTCTCTCTCCCTCTGGTTTGGTTCTTCTCTTCTCAGATGAGCTTCCTTCACTTCCCCAGTCTCTGCTCACAGGCAGCGAAGCCCCGCAGGGCGCCGAGTAAGTCCTCATACGAGACGTCTCTATGAGAAGGCAAAGAGCTGCAAAACAGACAGAAATACACCATCAGATGCCATAATCTACAGGAAGAGGCTGCTCAATGGGCCGAGAGGATCAGATCGTACAAGGGCACTAGACTAGTTCGGCAAAGGAGGCTCAATTTGGCTAAAACTAAAACTTAATTGTTGTAGAACTGGAACTACAATGTGAAAGTAGCTAACCAACTCCTAGATCTCAACAGCCACCTAAATAGCCAAGTTACTTTGTAAAATAATACATCACCAGCACTCCTCTCAGACCTCATTCAGATCTTAAGGTCACTCACAGTAGCTGATGGGCTTTAGGACACAGTATGACTGAGCTATAGAAAACAAAAGCTGAATGCTGCATCCAACATCATAAACAACTGACTCAAAGCAAGAAGCTGATCTAGAATCAGTTTTAGTGATGATGAGCATCATAAATACAGAGGAATCTGATCCAAAACGCTCTTCTAACAGCCCTGCTGCTGTCTGAAGTCTGCCTGTAGCGCTGAGTTTTTTGTTCATGTTTAAAGCTCACAATAAGTCATTCTGTGTCCACACTATTCTGCGAGACCTTCATTAAGATCTGGATGCAGTTTGAGAGAATTTGTGCTGATATATTTTTAAAAAGAAATGTCTGAGCTATTTAGGTGACTATTGAGTTCTAGCGTTTCTTAGCCCGATAGCTAATAAAGTGCATAAATAAGTGGATCATTCATTTAAAGCCAGTGATGATAATGCATCTGAAAGGACTCTTAGATGAGCCCTACTGTTACTGTGTGTATATGTATGTGACTACAATACAAGTGAATGGTGCCTGAAAAAGAGGTGATATACCACCATCTAGTGAGCACCAGTGGAAAATACTAAATAATGGTCCTGAGCAGTGTTGGGCAATGTGCAGTAATGCATTTCTATTTATGAACACCATAGAGATAATTTTACTGCCTTTGTCATGAAAGGCTTAAATAAACAGCTTGGCGAATAGTCAGCATCCATGTTTATAGATAACAGTATATCACACACTGTCAGAAAGCATATAATCAATACATTTCAGATTACTGAACATCTCAGCACAGTCTGAGGTGTTTTAGACACACAGTTAGTCCCATGCTAGCTGGTCGGTTCCTGTAGTCTATAGCTAGCTACTTTAGCTTCATATCAGCGTATACCTAAACACAAACATGTATTGATAGTTATTTGAGGTGAAAGGGAGATAATACTTAAATAAAACAAACGTAAAGAAGATTTTGATGTAAAGGCACATAAATAAACAGCCTAAGAGATAAACAGTTTGAAAATGCTAATTTTAACATGATTTTGGTACAATGAACTCACAAATGTCACGTGTATAATTAAGCATATGGCCCTTTAAATTCCCCAAACTGGTTTTGTTTATCTCATTTTAAAAATAAACTTCTAAAAGGTACTAAAGAGCATAATTTCACCTGACAACAAAGATTTATTCTTCAAAGATGAGTAAGAATGAGTGCAGATTTGACTGCTGTGAATGCAAAACAATCAGATTTCAGCATAGTTGATGAATCTGTTTCAGTGCGTGAAATTAAGCCTCAGCACTTACATAAAACATCCTAGTTCATACAGATGTTTATACATTGAGTCAATAATATGGGACGTGACAGAGTAAATGGCTTGAGTAAATGGCTCTGCTTATAGGTAGAGTTAGGGCATGAGTAGTGAGTGGAAAACCCTAAAATAAATCAAAGTTTTGAACTAGATAATGAAATTACTATTATAACTCATTGATAATGATTCAACAGTTATACAGGCAATCAGTATGCAACTTAAGAGTTGGTGGGTTACTTTAGCTTCTCTCAGCCACACACTGCATTTAATACAGTCAAGCTGAAATGAGTGAGACAGCAAACATGGGTTTAGCTGATAATCTACACAGATAATCTCACACACAAGTTTCTCAAACACTGTGATGTATGTTACTAAATGTATCTAAATTTCCACAGATTCCAGTGTACTGCCTTCATGAAATACTTTTTGGTTGACATTGTGATAAATTTGGCAGTACAGTGGATCCAGGGTGAAATACAGCAGGAAAAGCAATATGTAGAGTACTTCTACATACCGGTGGTCTTAAACAAAACACACACTCTCTCTCTCTCTCTCTCTCTCTCTGTATACTCACATGAACTCTGTTAGTCTGATGTGCCAAGGCAGAAACCCCAGTGTGCTGTCCACTGGGCCAAATTTCAGCACCAGTTCTGGATCCGGGATGTTCTTTGACCCTAAATTGGGAAAAAAAGACTGAGTGAAGGGCTCAGGAGGGGGTGCCAATCTGGCAACCCAGAGCAGGCTGATGTTTGTGTGGTGATTAATGAGAGAAGTTTTTGCTATGGATAGCTTAGGTCAGCACTATTGTAAATAAGTACGTTGGAGCTAACAATATGCAACTATGATGTGTCTGACACACCACCACCACATCAGTGTCACTGCATGCTGAGAATGATCCACGACTCAAATAATACCTGCTGTGTCATGGTCCTGACTGAACAGGGTGAAAGGAGGCTAATACAGTATACAGATCTGGTTAAAACAGATGCTGGTTCGTTTGCTCTCTTGGTGCGGTTCGTTTCGTCGGGTGTGAAAACAGTAGCGTACTTGGGTGCAGATCAAACAAACCTTACCAAGACCCACGAGAAGAGGCGGTCTGGTCCGGTCCCAAACAAACTCTGGAGTGGTTCGCTTGTGGTGAGAACATGATCAGAAACGACTAGTGTAACTCAACAAGTTTGAGCTAAACGGACAGCCGGTTAGTGCTAAAACTGTAGTGTGTGTGTGTCACTAACAAACGGCATAAACTGTCTCACGCGGTAGATCCTAGTGTCTCACAGCAGATACGCGAGGCTTCTCACTACAGTTATACAGTAAAATGATGGCATGGCTCGGGACAGGTGAGTACCATGCAGCAGCCACGAGACAGTAGGTGAACGGAGCGTGGCAACAGGGCACTGACAGTTTTAGCATTTACTGCTGCTGCTCTAGTGTTTACTTTCCTGCTCCTGCGCAGGAAGCTCTGACCAATCAGACGAGACAATGTGTTCACGTGGTTCACTTGTGAAAACGCTTCAAGTTCAAGAAACAAACTACAGGTGTGAAAACGCCCCAAAAGTGTAACTATACAACATACTTCTTTAAAAATGTTTTTACATGATATGGCCCCTTTAAAGTTATTGAGAAGTGCTGTCAGTGGTCACTCACCTCGTAATAAAGAGTCCAGCACAGTGACGTTGATGTCTTTGGATGTCCTCTCTTTTTGCTCCACAGCTTTACACAGCTGCTGCGCCGCCCGGACAATACTGAGCTTTCCATCATCTGGAGACAACACCTTCACCACTGTCTGGCACGTTAATGCTACACACACACACACACACACACACACACACACACACACACACACACACCTCAGTGAGTTCTTGTCCTGTGCATTTTTTCATACTGTATCTGCAGTCGAGTCAAACTGCAAAATAAACTGAAGTCTGATTAGTCTAACAACAAATTTAACTGGTCATGTAAAGAAAAGTTAATACAATTGTTTACTCAAAAATTATATTTACATCATATTTTTCTGCTTATTTCAGCCAAGTCACGTTGGAATCCAAATTTAGCTTATTTCGTTTAGAACTCGATGCCAGCATTGCTTTCAAACACTAGAACTCAATAGTCACCTAAATAGCTACGTCATTTCGGTGTAAAAATACTTCTGATCTTAATGCAGACTAGTTGATGTGGTTTAGCATGCAGACTTATAACCAGCTTTAAAAAGAATACAATTTCACTGCTACAGACACAGCAGCAGGGCTGCATGGTTCAGATTCCTCTGCATTTATGATGGACAGCAACAAAACTGACAACAGATTAGCTCTTCCTACTCTGCAGCATTCAGCTACATTAGCTTTTATTTTTAAAGCTCACAATAAGTTAAAGTGTCCTAAACTACAGACTAATGTTGATTAGCCTTAAATAAGGTCTGGATGAGGTTTGAATGAGTTGACAGAAGATTTGATTGAACAGAAAACAACTGAGCTACTTAGGTGACTACTGAGTTATAATGTTCCTAAGCAATGTTAGACTCACAGCTGCAGTTCTACAGAAGCAAAATTTGGATTCCATAAAGTGAAGCTTAAAAAAAAAAATAAAAATAAAGACATCATAACAGGACAAGCAAGTCACTGTTTTCTGGCTTAACCTGTCTGCAGACACATTTATCCTGAAGGATGGGTGTTGACGCACCGTGATGATCTGTGCCATTGTTCAGAAACTCCAGAGAGTATTTAATGCTTTCTGAGCCCAAGAGCTCCTGTTGCTGCTTCAGAATCTCCTCCATCAGCCTGGAGTTATTCCTCCTAAAGACACCTGCAAAACAAACAGGACAGACGGGGGAAGTCAGCGCCTTAGAGCTTCTCAACAGTGAAACCATGTGCAAAAATAATAAAGACTTGATGCAGGGATAGAAAACATGCCTGATGAATGTCTGTACAAAATTAGCACTGCAGCCTCACTGAAGCCTCTAACAAAGGCTGTTCAACCTCAACATGGTTTCTGACCACGTTTCACTTCCACTAAATCGAGCCACGATTTAAAAGTTTTAAGATGCATGTTAAAGACATTTTTCAGTTCAGTCTGTTCAGCTTAAATTGTTCTACACAAAAGATGTGCGACATTCCTCCCTATGATCGTGTCTACTGAACCAAGTTGTTTTGCCTTTTATGGTGAATTCTTGAATAATTCTTGATGAGGTCTGCTCTGAAGGGCTGTGTATAGCTGGTAAAATGCTCAAGTTGTGATAATGTTGGAGCAGGAAAACTAGGGAAAAGACACCCAAGGAAAAAAAAAATAGACTGGAGAGTCAGTATGAAGATAACTGATGATTTGCATGGTATGCAAGAGAAGTGTAAAAGAAGAGCAGGTTAGTGAAGAAAAACACTAAATTATGAATCAAACGGTTGGTGTGGAGAGCATGTTTGCTCAACCTTGTGTGGAAGATATATTCATAATGGCGGATGCTCTCTGATATTTTTAGTAAAGTGTCAACAGGGAGTTTTATTTACTCCTTCAGATGCAGTGGTGCACAGTATGAAAGAGAAGTGTCTGAGAAAGGAGGTAAGTCAAGAGTCAATCAAGACGTTTAGAGTCCAAGTTCCAAACACTGGAACTCAATAGTCACCTAATCAGCACAAGCCTTTCTGTAAAAACATCACAGAACCTTCTCTCAGCCAGCTCAAACTCCATCTTTATTAATTTCACACAACAGCTGATGTGGTTTACAACATTGTGTGTCCTAGTTTGTCCAACTATAACTGAGGTAAGTGGAAAAATGTAAACATGGTTTTTGAGTGAACCATTCCTTTAATTCTCCCTCTTCATACACTTTTTATTGTACGAGTGATTAGCTCCTTTTTGGTAAATAATTTATGTTACTACTAAAAATCTGCAACAGTTTTTCAGCAGAATAAGACAGCAGGAGCCTTCATCCTTCCTCCACCAGATGGTTGAGAACCAAAACATAGACAGTAGCCTATAATACAGGAGAGAGTGCTGATATGTGCAGGATCTTGCATTCAGACAAATTTAGACACAGCACCAAATCTCATGCGGCAGGCAGTGAGGAAGCTAGGGAGCACTTAGACATTAATTTTAACCTCTGATGAGTCAGACGCGTGATCAGACCTGCTCATGATCATAAAACCTCCTCCAACTTTTACATGCAGCTAGACACGTCTCTCACTACAGCTCACTGAGAGTTGCTTAATCTTGGTTAAAGGTAATACAGCCTGCAAATCAACCCATGCTTTCTCACCCACTCAGCAGACTGGGAAATGTCCCAAATATTGACAGGGAGATTTAAAAGGCCATAGTACCAAGCTGGAAAATCCCACAGATCACAGGAAAATAGTGAAAAGTCATTCAGACTAGGGTTGTCACAAGAGACGAACCAAATATTCAGCAACCAAAATTATTCAGCCAAAAATAAGTGAAAAAATTGAATAAATAATATAGATCAATGACATTTTTAATGACACCGTTGCCTTTTTCTAGTTCCTCGCTGTAGATGTGAACTTTACTGGTAAAGTTAGTTTAATATTAGACATTTGTTTAACATTCAGAATTGTGCTTTTCCTCACCAACAAAACACAGTTTCACCAGCACAGTTACAGTTTTGTGCAGAAATGGAAGAAGACAAACTACAAGCACAACCTTTACTAAACTTCACTTATGATGAAGCCAGAATACAGACGCTTAGCTTTGTGTTTGTGCACTGGCGGCTGCAGTGTTAGGGATCGTCTCACAATTACCAGAAGAAATGTGAAGTGTTTCAGTGTCTGTAGCCAATGAAACTCACATTAAACACACAAAACATCCATCCGACTTACATCATTCATTTTAGACATTTTCATCATTTTATTAAATATTAATAATAATGTAACATACATGCATCTTCATACATTTTGTGTTGTGTCATTTTACTAACTTTGTTTTATATACACATATAAAAGAATAATCAATTAAACTCATGTCATTAAACCTAATGATGTCAAACCAACTTATTAAAATACAGACATTCATTCCTGACTTATTTTGGGAAATAGTTTAGCTACTAATTATATAATCATTTATAGAAATTACGAACCGTGTTCAGTCTTGCATTTTTGTTCTGGTCATAACTTTTCATTGTGGTGCATCCCTAGTTGTTGCAGTACCAGAATTTTGATATTGACACCAAGTGTAGTATCACAACTCTCCTTACCAAATCTGAACTATAAATTAAAGCCACTGATATCACATACTCAGGCTATAAAAACACTCAATAACATAAAACATCTGATAGAACACAGACACATTTCCAACTTTTTCCAGTTCAACTACCATGTCTGTTCTTTTTTATCATTTAATATCTGTAATCTATACAGAACAATTCAGTTCTCAAAAAATAGTGTTAAATTGGTCCAACGTATATGCATTAGAAAGTATTAAAAAGTTATACTACACAACCAAGTTTGAGTACAGAATTTTTTTTAATACTGTTGATTCTTGTTGCAACTCGATTTCAGACATTTCATACTACGTCATCATACATACACAACTAAAAAGCCAATAAACACATCATAACAGAAACAAGCATCCAAGCAAATATGCTATCTGAGTTACAGTATGTTCACTGTAAAATGTCTCTTCTGCTGAAACAGTAAACTAGCCATGATATTGGTTTTTAGGTTCTAGCACAAATTAAAGTACTTATTTTTGGTTGCTGTAATAAGAGAATGTTGATAGCACATGTATTTCGATATTCAATACGGAACTAATTCACTCATCATTGTTCACATCTGTGAATGGAGGCCATTATGAAGTTTGTATCACATTTACACAATAAGCTCCCTCCCTGCTGAGTCCATCATAGTCAACAGTTTAATTTCTTAACTCTGCTTCTTTCATTTATATATCCATACCTTTTGTGTAGAACTAAAGAACCAAATGCAGCCATTAAACATGTCTTGACTGAGTGGCCATATTTGGGTAAAAGGAAAATTGGATGGATAGATGCTTTAGATGTGTACTCTGCCCTAACTAACTTCTGGCCCATTTTAGATTAATAGTCTGAACAATCTAAAGCCTAAGACTTCATTCAGAAGATGCCACAAACTCAAACAAATCTGAAGTATCTTGTTTGAATCTCCCTGGTCCACCTTAACTGGAGCCACAGACGATCCGACCAGTCTAACTCTAATCCTCCCAACGGAGCTTCAGCGAAACTTAAGGTGGAATTACAGAAAGAAACTTCAGCTTCGTCAATCTCAGCAAGTCCAGTGACTCCAGCACATGTGACTTCCTGACAGCTCACAGACCTTCATATAGAGAAGTTCAATCGTTTTTTTCACCATTTAAATTAAATTAAAAAAAATCTATTATTAAAGTTATTTATTGGCCATGCCATTTTGACAAAACGGAGTTATTATTTGACATTATCATTCAAAACTATTCACTTTAACATAACGTCATAATTAATAATGATGAATAATCTGACCTAATTATTACCTTCATTATCGTACACGCTGATATAAGATATCCCCACCGCCATACACCACACCACCAGGTTGGCTATGTCTGTGTACTGCTGCTCTTCTTCCGCCACCAGTAAGCCCACATGAAGGGGCAGCTTCTCCAATGCCTTGCCGTCCGCTCCCCAGCGGTATCTGCGGCTTTTCGCCGTCTTCTTCTGGCTGCTGAAGCTCAGAGCTCCGGGCAGCAGCAGCAGCGCGGCTACGGCTCTACTCCACAGCCGCCCGCCTCGCCTCCAAATGCGGCCTCGAAACCAAGCAGCGGCCGCTCTCTGGATCTGAAGAAGACCATGCAACAGCCGCCACACCAACTCATAGAACAACGCCATGATAACCGTGTGTAACAGAGTTAGTCTGTCAGGAAGTCATGCTACAGGTTTTATAAAGCCAGCTCGGCCACGAAAGCACATAATGCCGCGCAGATCAGCGCCAACGCCGCAGGCTGCCGGCCGCCATCTCTCAGCCTTTACACTCTGACCCCGCTGTGTTACATGGAGCTCTGTGATTGGACGGAGCGGATAGAGTCTCCGCGAAACACAGAGAGGCTCCACTCACAGCGGACTTCCAGTTCCGGTCAAGATTGAAAGCACTTGAAAGCGTATTTCTCAGTGATCTATATCATTGGTTTTTCTCCGCTTTCTTCAGATGTACTTCGATCAGCTAAGACATGTTTAAGTCCAAATGTTTGTCTATCTGGAGCTGCGAGGCTAACGTTGCTAACAAGCATAAGCCACTTAAATAGTCTAGTATATGTCAACGAGATGTTTTAGTGGTTATTTTTTGGGGTGAACCATTCTATGTGTAATGGAAAACACTGATTTGCTGAAGTAAGAGTTTGATGTAGTGTGCAAAGCATAAATTCACTGTTTTTGTGTTACAAAAAAGAACATAGTTTTACATGTACCCACTTATTCAATCTACAGCAGGTTAACTCCGCCCCTTCTGCACTCAAGTGACAGAGCCTAGGCAGCCAATCAGAGCACAGCTTATTTACACGTAATAAGTCTTAAAGGTACAGTAATAAACACAACCTGTTTAATTCTGTGGGATAAAGAGAGATGGGACAAGGATCATGTACGATATGCTCAATTTTAAAAGAACGTTCTCTGAAGCACAATCATGTTTTTGAGTTCTTAGTAGTGAGAAGCTGTATATATATATATATATATTAGGGTTGCTACCCGTCCCGTAAAATATGGAATCGTTCCGTATTTGTAAATTAAAAGTCGTGTTTCGTACTGAACCCTTACGGGACGCACTTTGTTCCGTGTTGTTATCAAAGGGACTGAACTGAGACAGAACGATATGTGTGAATCTGCTGCTCTCTCTCTCTCTCAGCCACTCTGACGAGTGTGTGTGTGAGTGATGGGTCGTTGGCGAACGAAACGGCTCTTAGAGTCGACTCTTTGAAGTGAGTGATCAGAACCGAGTCGTGTCTGGGAGCCAGATACGTTTCCCCCCCGTGTTGAAGTCGCACGGGATTGGTCAACTACAGCATGTAAGGTGGAGGGTATCTCTATATTAGTATTAACTATAATTGTTCACGTGCACACAGAAGAGAGAAGCTACAAAAAGACTCTCTGACGAAAAACAAAAAATGACATAAGTATAAATAAATAATTGCACATATAAAAGACTAAATAAATAATTACACACAAGTAATTTTACAGCCAAAAATAAATTAATAAATTTAATTTGCCATGAAAAAGGTCATATGTAAATTTATAAGAGTAAATTTATAAATGTATTTCTTCATTTCCATACATAAAAATGATTTGGCTCACTTTTGAAATCCAAAACAGACAACAAAGATTCACTGAAATATAGTTATCAGTATGGAAAGTGTTGGGGGACATGTGATTTTTCTTTTTGCATGATACATGTACTACTGCCTGTATTATAACCATAACTGACTTATTTTACTTTATTATGCCCTATTCCTTTATTAATTAATGATCATTTTGTAATATTGTGAAGTATGTGATCATGTTGCAGCCATATATATATATATACAGGGGCGGACTGGGGAGAAAAAGTGGCCCGGGAGTTCCTGACAGACTGGCCCACTATATATATATATGTATGTGTGTGTGTGTGTGTGTGTGTGTGTGTGTATACTGTATATGAATTCTATACATGGCACGTAGTTATATGACTTTTACTGTCATATGGACAATATTACTTCCAGCAATAATATGATTACAATAATACAATAATATGGCAAAACAAAAAAACTAACAAACTTAACAACTTGACG
>BRDA01046334.1:0-10409 GCA_036984385.1 Crenuchus spilurus
GAGAGAGAGAGAGAGAGAGAGAGAGAGGGAGAGAGAGAGAGAGACAGACAGAGAGAGAGAGAGAGAGAGAGAGGGAGAGGTGGGAAGGGGGTGGGCTGGTTTAATTACATTTCTCAGTGCCACTCTACTGCCATAAGGCCCAACAGTAAACACACACACATACACATGCACACACACCCAGCAGGGCACAGGGAGGTGCAGTACTGCCCCCTTACAGACTGCTTCCGCTTACTCACACAAACAAATGACGACAAACCCAGTGAAGAAAGAAAGAAAGAAAGACTGCATCTCAATATAAGCTGCAGAATAGATGTCCTCGGGGTTTATTACCACAAACTGCTCAGCTTGTTTTTAAAGGTCATTTAACAGTATCACGTTCTTCTACATGGAGTCAATGGACCATTATTTAGTGTTGTTTGTGTGCATCTATTACTATCACAGCAAAAGAAGACCTGCACTGTAAATGAAACCAAACTCCACATTGAAACTAATAGATTACATTAAATCTAAATTGCTACCTGAATAAAATCAGCCTCTTACAGTACATTTAAATCAAGGTGCTTGTTTACTGTGTAAATTCAGTGCCTAGAAATAGAATATTGTGAAAGTATAAAAAGATAAACTGTCAAGTTCTATTTATTACATGTGAAGTGAATATATGATAATTTATCCGTCTGAACACAAATTACCTGTTTGTAATAATATTTTACTTTTTGGAGATGTAATATTACATCATTCAATTCTTATTTGTCTGCCTAAGCAACTGTATTATTTACATTTCATGTTTTATCTCTGTAAATTTTTCTAAAATGAAGGTGTGATGACTACTGATATGATGCCTGAAACTGAGTGTTTTAACAGTAACTTCAGAGAAGTTTAATGTAAAAGTGTCTAAACATTTGTTCATGTGACTAATGTACACAATGTAAAACAAAGCCACATATAGGGTGATGTTATCAAAGAACCGCTCATTCTTTAACCCCTTACATTTTAAAGTATGTGTGTATGTAGGTTCAAATTTCAGCTATTCACTCTCGTGGCTACTTTCATAACCTTTTAATGAAAAGCTTCACAGGCCTTCAAATGAAAGTCCACAAGAGATGTTAACATTGGGCCTCATTCAGGAACCGTTCTTAGAAAGAAAGTTCTTCTTAAAACCCACTTTGTTTCCATAAAGAAGCTGACGTTCACCAGTGTTTTCTTATTTGGGATTTATTTGGTAAGCACAGAATCTATACACTCAATTATGCCTTTCAGGGCTGACAAAATGCTTTGTGCTATGCAAAAACAATTGGTTAATAGGTTTTCTTCAATTCTCCTGTTGTATAATATTATAACATTTAAAATACAATAATATTTAAGAACAAATGCAAGAAAGCTTTGTTGAAATAGGTCCATTGTACAGCACACTGTAGAAATGAGTTGTTAACTCAAAGTGAGAATCCTGCCTATAGAAAATGGTCAATTATCAATCCATTATTTGTGTTGGCACTTAATGAATGTCTAAATATTTATTAAGGTATTGATTCAAATATCTGCTTGAAATGGCAGTTTGTTTAGTACTTTTAGTAATGGTTATTTGTGACACTTATTGTAAAGTGTAACCAAAATATTAGTAATGACTAGGGTTGCAACGGTATGAGATTTTCAAGGTATGATAACCGTCTCAGAAAATATCGCGGTATCGGTTATTGCGGAATTTCGCAAAAGTTACACCGACTCTTAAAGAAATAACAACAAAAGGTTTTTTCTTTAATAAATTATTTATTGTAGCTGAAACTTCAAACTATCTTTAATGACAGTTATGTATAAAATGTCTCCTTAAAAAAAGGAGCCAAAACATAAGGACTATATTTTGCATTGTGTGTAAATATAAATAGTTCATAAACTTTTTCATTAAAAGTGTATATATGTATCTACTGCTGCTTAACATAATATTTAGATGCTAGAAGTGAGACTTTTTATATATAACTACTGTTTATGTAGATACAAATGTCTTCAAGCACTATTTGTTTATGTTAAAAAACAGGTGCTGTCACTTTAAGAGCAAAGCAGCTCCGGTGCAGGCCTGGATCGGTTTTAAGCGGTTCAGAGCAATAAGATTCTGGTAGCAACATAATTTTCTTAGGTGTAGTTATGGTTTGTTTTGCATCTTATATTTGGAACAAGCTAACTAACCATGGTTTAAAAGTTTTATTTTTGTTTGTTTTCATCACATGTACAGTCTGGCATAAACATCCATTTGTTTTTGTTCATCCTTAAATAGTGTCTTGTTGAGTTTTTTTCAGAATAACTCAGACACAAGTAAATAATTTGCAGTCCCACACTGCTGATCTAAGTTTAGATATTTTTGGGGGAAGGAGACTGGTTAAATCTGTCGCACTTCTCTCTGCCATTTTTGCCGCTGTGTGCTTGAGCGTGACGCCACTGGTCGAGGCGAAGTGAAGCTTTGCATGTGCGGGTGATATTCTTAGCTAACTTGCCTTTTTCCTTTATTACCTGTAATAAGCAAACACCCATGATATGATAATGGCATTTTAATACCATTGTATACCGTAAAACCGGTTACCGCTGCAACCCTAGTAATGACTAAGGTTACTTCATGTTGAACTGTATCTTAGCACTTTTATTGGATGTGTTTTTTCATAACAGTTAGATTTAGTTGTGGTACAGCAAATCTGGTACAGGTTGCATCATACATTACATACAAGCAATGGCAAATTTGTAAAATAATGGACATTTTCCAGGTAATGAAGCTGCCTTCTAAATGGGATTCATAGTATTTATTACATCAAAGGTTTTAGGATTAATAGTTGAGGAATAAAAATAGGGAACACAGTGTAAAGAACATGAAGAAGAGCAATTTTTTATAACAATAAAAGGAGTTTCCTACAACTAGAAGAACCATCTCAGGCTGGTCCAGGATCATTGTTAAAAGATAATGCAGTTAGGCAGCAGTAACTCTCTCCAGATTGGGCCAGACCTGGAGCAGGCAGGGGAGCGACAGGCTTTGGACCGATGGGAGGGAGTGAGGGAGCGAGAGGGCGAGAGAGAGAGAGATAGAGAGAGATGTATACACTGCCAGGCCTCCTGACTCTAATGCATCTGTCACTTTGAGTCACCAGTATTGACTGTGATTATGTGTCACTGTGTCTGTTATATGTGTGTAATATATATATATCATGTAAAACTCAATAATGATTGTTTTGACATATTCAATATGTTACAAATTCATTTCTATATGATGCATAACTACTATGTGTAATGTATAGAGTGTCTTAGCGTTTATATAAATATACTGAATGCAACATAATAGTTTACTGCAAGATTATTAAAATGACTTGTAAAAACATTCACAACACAAATCTGTTTATCTGTTTAGAAATCTGATATAGACAACCAGGGAGGTACAACACTGCTTATAATTGGCATAATTGATAATACAATTCTATATTTGGCTTTGCAGCCTGCAGCTGTCACATAAACAATATACAATTGTACAGACAAGTTTTGACAGACCTGGTTAAACTATCTTTTTATCAGAGCTGTCAAAGATAATGTGTTAATGTTGTCATATGTTCTTAAAACATGTGTGGAATCTGTAGATCCAAGCTACTTATGCCCAGCTATGTTATGTAGTTTACTCAAAATGAAAGATGGAATATACTCCAACACCATTTCCAAAAAAGTTGGGATGCTGTGTTAAATGTTAATAATTGTAAATAAAAACAGAAGACAGTGTTCAATCCAAATCACATTGAATCATATTTTATTCACAATAGAACATAGAACATGCCATTGATGGCAGCAGCACATCTCAAAACAGTTGGGACAGACACAACAAAAGGTTGAAATAAAAGAGGTAAGAAAATAAAAGTGAAAGAAATGTTCCTCAATGTAAAATTGTGAAGATTTTAGAATTTTAGAAAGAACTTGGAGAAATCCCTGTGTGCAAAGGACAAGGCCAACAATCAATAATGGATACTAGTGAACCCTCAGAGGGTACTTCATTAAAAACAGGCATGATTCTATACTGGAAATCACTGCTTGGGCTCAGCCCTAACCCTAAGACTAAACTCTGGAATGAGTTGGTGCTGTGTGTTAGGCTGGCCCCCATATTGCCTGTTTTTCTATACAGTGTCAAATCTTTATACTATTGTAGGAGCGTAGCTACTTTTAAAGTTATTATCATGGTAAATACACTGCTTACATTTGTGAACTTAAACAAATATAAATATTTACATATTTGTATAAACAACACATCCTGTAATTATTTACATAAACAAAAATGTTTACACATGACACATTTTTCATTAAAAGCCTAACCAAAGTGTCCTTCTAAAATTTTCAGGTTTCAGGTAGTTTACTGTTAAACAGGTAAATTTAATACCTGCAATCATTTTCTAGAATTTTAGGTCAATTTTGTAATACTAGACCAACAAAGTTTCAAAATGTATTGTTAACTTCCCTGTCCATGCAGCCACTAAACAGAAAGAAAGTTGCATAAACACCCAGTTTGTGAATTCCGTGCTTTTGTGACTTCACAAAAACAAGAATATCTGAATAATCAGTCTGCAGTTTAGCCCCACCAATTTCAGTCCAGACTAATTTTGAAAGAGGCACAATATAGAGTAGCCAATGAGTTAATTATCTACATCAGTCTTAAAGGCATAGTAACAAAAAAAGCCAGTTTAATTAATAAAAACGATCCAATACAACAAATTACAACTTACAAGAAGCATGTAAGATATGGTTCCTTTAAAGGGTTTTCCTTAGCCTTCCTTAAAATAGAACTTTTGAAGAGGTGCTTTTCAGGTATGGCTAAAATATGAGAATATATGTTTCATTTTAACTTCATTTCATTTCAAGAAGGCTCACAGTTTCAAAAATGTTTTACTTTGAACTGGAACATAAATTGTAGGTTACACATGGATTGTTTAATGTCTACTTAAGGTTCTTCACAGATCTCAATAAAATCCTCCTTGGCCCCTTCACTCTAAATCAGTGTACATGTACAGTATTCTGTTTATTTACACTATTTAACACCCAAAGCGTCAAAAAAAAGGCTTTTTAAAGTGATGTCATAGAAGAAGTATTTTTGCTTCCTTAATGAAGTTGCTCACTTTGTCTTTGGCTTACAATGTCAGAAAACTGGTACTGCATTTTTGTTCCCCAAGGTACTCGTAAAGGTACAACATTGTCCATGATGTTCAATTGTATACCATAAAGGTTCCCTACAAAGGAGAAGATTTGTATCAGTTCACATCTGAACTGTTTTAAACAGCAAGGACAGAGTCAGGACAGGGTGAATGGAGTCAATACAATTACAAATACATTCCTTATAACGCAATATGCTATAATTATGCTGCATAACTAAAGGTACTGAAAACAAAACTAGCAATAGGAAATATACCAACCCAGTGTCAGTCCATTATCTTTTTTTTTTTACTTTTAAGTGAATATCTACTAATATGCTTAATGTTATGCTGTATTTAATACACAATTCAATTGAACCCTACCTCTAAATGTAAACACAGCTTTAAGTTGAACTATCTACCTCTAACAATAGCTAGGTTTTCCCAGATAGTACATGTAAATAATCTGTAGACAAGCTACAAACAGAACCTTAAAATAAAGTGTAACCATTTTTTGCCCAGAACCACTCCAATACAAAAGAAGCTTAGGCACCTTTATTCTAAAAGTGTAACTTTCCAGTGAAGCTGTTGATCTCCTCAGTCTGGTCCTCAGCACATGGTTCAAATGAGTCCCTCACCAGGTCTGGTTGTGATTACACTGGGCTAATGTGTAAAACCTCACTATCTTAAAGGCACTAATAGCATGGCCCATTAACGACATACTAATTACGTCGTGTTTCTGGCCAGGGGGGAGGGAGGGGGCCACGGCTTTGAAGTTGTGCCATGGAGCTTGCCCGTAAGATGGCTACTGACTTCAGCAAGAGGGTGGGGTACTGGGGATAAGGGTCGACCATTGGCTGAGGCCTGTACAGTTAATAGCAAAGTTTTAGCAATTATGTACTACTCTACATTTCTCTCTTATTTTATTCTCACTCAACCTTTCTGGTAGTTTAAATATTTTTGCTCAATTCCTTTGTCATTCTTTGTAGTACTTTCCTTTTAGAAGTTTAGAAGCCTATGAGGCTAGCAGCTACAAGTAGGCTAATAGCAGACCTATCCATGTTCTGCCCACAAATGCATTATTTTGAAGCAACTGTTGTGAGGCTGAGCAAGCTTCATGGAACTTCAAGAAAAATCCCAATTAAGTGCATTATTGATTTGAATTGTTTTTACATAATATTTTACATAATATCCTACTGAACATTTGTGTTTGAAAATCCCCTATCACTGACTTCTATGAAAAGCAGAAGTCCAAAATTCACTAACCAAATGCATTAAAGGAAGGAGAGAAGTGAAAAGACACTTTGCCATTTCTCAGTAAAAACTGAACCTCTCTTGCAACTTTGGACCATCAATCTTGTACTACTGCTATTATTATTACTTATATATTTGTATTGAACTATAACTATAGCCATGTATATATATATAGCCATATTGTTGCTGCTACTACTATATATTGTATATATACCAGTGTTTTTTATACTATATTGTATTATACTTTTATATGCCTTTAAATTTTGTTGTATTTAAAGGCATATGTATGGATGTATGTTGTCCAAGCTGTCTAAGAGGTACCACTCGGAATTTCATTCTACCATGTACAATTACAATAAAGCTCTCTATCTCTATCTCTCTATCTCTAGTTATTAACAGAGAACAGAACAGAGAAAGCAAAAGAGAACTGCTCTCAGCAGCATCACAGCAGGACTGAACTGGCTGAACTGGCTGCAACCAAAATATTACTTTTATTACTTATGCACAACTGTTTTTGTTTACATTACTGTAGCAGCAAACAGCCTTGAGACTGTGGGAGGGGTGAATCATGTCAGCCCTGTGATTGGTTTGAGAGTTCTTGCATAATCTTTACTCACTATTATGACCACCTTACATGGAAAGGAAAAATAGACTAAGGGGAAAGCTTTGATGATACATAATTTGAAAATGGGTTCAGAGGAACAAGAGTAATTTCATAAGAAAGAAAACAGATTTAAAGTCCCTGGAGCTTCAATGTAAAAAGATTTGATTGGATGTACTGATTTTGACATATAGCTAACATTGACTCAAGCTAACATTACTATGGTACCCTGATATGTTATTTCCAACCTGCCTAATTTTGATGAACCACAATGACTGTTCAACCTAGTAGCCTATAATTTCAAAACAGAAACTCAAGGTTATGCAGTAATGCTAAACAAAGATGGCTGATATTTTTGTTTGTTTGACTAGGACTACAATATTCTGTCCAGTTTGTCAAAAAATGTTGCTATATGTTTGTGGCTGGAGCATGAATAAGTAAATTTGAATAGTCAATAAAGAACCCCAATTAGCACTGTGCAAATTGCATGCCTAATCATCACACACTTGCCACAAACTGTATTAACCTTTTCTTATACAGCCCTTCAACTTGGGAATAACCTTCCAGACAATGTTTTGGGACATCTGAACATTTAGCTTTAGGCTGAAAACCTACTTGTCTAGTTTAGCTTTTGGTAATTAATGCTTTCTGTTAGATAAAGGTAAAGTGAAATGCTGGGGCTGTTTTGCCACCACTCGAACACTTTCACTCAGGTTTGTTGATAGTAGACAGTGGGATGCCAATGTTTCAGGGAACTCCCATGTCTGTGTTGCCATCTGGCTCTCTCCTTTTAGGCAGTCTGTTATAGATTGTTCTGCTGGAGTCATTAACCACACTCTGATAAGCTTCATATTCCTTGTACTCTATAAACCCGTACGGTTGCCCACCAGTTCACCCCAACGCTGGTGGAAGATAGGTTACTGAGACTCCTGACTGCTGAGATTCTTGCACTATGCAGTTCCCCCTTGACTTAGACCAGCTGCTCACCAAACAATTGCTATAACCTGTTCTAGATTAGCAACCTGCCTTAAACATCCAACCGTATTGAATATAGACTCTAATTGTTGCTACCATCATTATTAGCATTAATACAGTTTTTATTAACCACATTCATTACTTTTATCATTCTTTAATATTGTCAACATCAACACTACAAGAGCATCATAGGGTCATATGATGACTGTCGATCAATAACCTGTAAGTAGTTGACCAGAGGAGGATGGATCCCTCCATGTAAGTCTGATTCATCCCAAAGTTTCTTTCTTTAGCTCTGAGGTAGTTTGTTCTTGCCATTGTCGCTGTTGGCTTCCTCACCAAGGGTTTTGTGTTTTTTTAATTATTATACCTGGAACTCTGTAAAGCTGCTTTGTGACTTCATCAGTTGTAAAAAGTCTTATATCAATAAATCTGAGTTGACTATTAGCTCATTAAGTAATCACAATTAACTTAACCTTTGAAGTGAACTTAAATAAATACTTGTATTTTCCTACAAATCTACATGTTTCTCATTTTGACTCTCGATACTGGTGCTGTTCTGTTCCTAGAGGCAGTAGCTCACATCACTAGTCATTTTATTTACTTAACAATTATTTACATTCAGTTACTGTGCAATTATTGACTGAACATGTACATTTTTACAGTCAGTGTAGACAGGTGTAGATCCATAGACCACAGGCTTAGCATTCAGTTATTATATGAACATTTTCACTAAAATTAAGTAGTTTTTTTCTGTAATTTCTTTATGACATTAGAACACATTGGAATGTATGATAATCACATATTCTCCTTTTATAGTCACGGTACAACTTTCAGAACATTTATATCATACAACTGCAATATATTTACATCATTTATATCCTATGTCATGCTATAAGTGGTCACTTTGCTTTTATTTACAAAGTCTTTGCATTTAACGATGGGTTAAATGCTCTATTGCTCTGTTCCTTCTTGTTCTTTTGAAGCCCAGCCTTGTGTATGTCTGCAAGAATGGACGGAACAGGCCACACACACACACACACAAACACACACACACACACACACACACACACACACACACACACACACACACACACACACACACACACACACACACTCTAGTCGGTACTCAAAGAGCTGTCCAGACAAGTATCACATCACTAAGAAAAAACACAAACAGCCAACAGATGCTTTTACATCAAAATCTAGACTTTGTGTATTTAAGGAGCCTCATTACAGTTTTCTTTTATTGATTAGATCCACTAGTAATGTTTGTGATTTTATGCACCACACAGCAGTCATATTTTATTTATACATGGCAATTTTGTGCCTGCTCTTTTTCATTTGAAAGAAACACTGCAAACACTTTGACTCCTTTAGAAAGTTAGATTTAAAAAGCTATTTGAGCAGTAGGTGTGTACATGTACCAACTAATATAAAAAAATACTAACAATAATAGTAAAATAAGTAGCAATTTTTACAAGTAATTGCCAAGATAAAATGATTAAACAATGAAATAACATGTTTAAGTGACCAATACTTTTGCACAGTATAAAGGGCATTTGTTCTGACTGGTTACCCTTTAATGTGAATCATTCATCAGGCAGCAGAGATTGAAACACTCCTTATAACTTCAGCATGAATACATAGATACAGAACTGGACATTCAGTGATTTTTCATGATTTAAAAATGTTCTGCATTGTAGATTAATACTAAAGTCTAAACTATGAGTAAACACATCTGTAATTATTTAGTAAACAAACAAGTAAACAAACCAGAATATGTTTATATTTTACATTCTTCACAGTAGGCACCTCTTGCTTAGATGCAGCTTTCTTGGCATTTTCTCAGTCAGCTTTATGAGGTAGTCACCTGGAATGGCTTTCAGTTAACAGCTGTGTCTTGTCAAGAGTTCGTGACTTGCATTTCTTGCCTCTTAATGTGTTTGAGACATCAGTTGTGTGTCTACTTTGAAGTAAAATCTAAAATACATTTTATAGTTTGTTTACCACTTTAACGTTTACTACATGATTCCTTATGTGTTACTTCATAGTCTGGATGATTTCAGTATTCATTTACAATGTAGAAAAAAACAAGAAAAACATTCAAACATTAAATGAGAAGTCCAAACTTTTAAAGATGTTCAGAAAACTGTTCTCTATGATACTGGTCCTTTAAACTGCATGACTGTTGTTCATTTATGAGGAAATAAAACCAAAATCTTTTTGTTTACTGTTGAAGAGATAAAATGGAAGGATGGAAAGAGGGAGGGGGGAAGGAGCAACATACAGAAGGATGGTGGCTGGCCATAACTACTGAGGCCGTTTTATGTCTGCAAAAACAGACACAGCTCTTCTCTCTCTCTCACTCTCTCTCTCTCTCTCACTCTCTCTCTCGCTCGCTCAGAACAAAGCCCATCTTTCTTCTCCAACTTGCTCAAAGT
>BRDA01046334.1:13631-30923 GCA_036984385.1 Crenuchus spilurus
ATATATATAATATATATATATATATATATATATATATATATATATATATATATATATATATATATATATATATGAAATTGTTCTTGGTATTCCAGACATTATCTTGACCTCCACAACTTCACAGTTCCTGTTTACTGCTATGTCGTAATTAAATATTGAACTGAGCAAATGGCAAACTGAAAATGCTTCATTATCTTCTTTTAGTCTTCTCCTGTTTTGTGGGTCTCAAACATTTTCATTTTCTGAGTGCTAGGCAGCTGCTTAGATTAACTCATGGCTGCTGTTTTTTGGGACAAGGTTAGATGAGCCTGGATATGTACAAAGCTTTGAAATTTGCACCACCTGACCTTTCCTAACAATGACTGTAAAAAAGCCATAACTCTAACAGACTAATTAAGGTCTGAAACTTTGGTCAAAGTTATCTGAACACTAGGGTATCTGTCTCAAAGTTATAACTCTCCGAGTTATCTTTTAGGGTTCCCATATTTTTGCAAAATACTTCTTTCTATTTTCACTCTAAAACTGTACAAAACCACAACCAAACTCTGATATTGCTTCAAATGTGGAAAAATGTGCTTCGTATTTGACTTTATGCCTTTTGGAAATCATTTCACCTTCAACTTGCTTATTTTTGTTTTTATTTGAATGTGATTCTATATAGTTTCATGGTTGAAATTCAGAATTCAGAAATAAAAAAAATTGCTCAGCTTTAAAACACCGTCAGCACCTTTTCTTTTCTAGCCTCTTCTTAGTTGGTGAAGTAAATTTCTCCAACTCTCTCTCTCTCTCTCTCTCTCTCTAAGCAGGAGTTAATTAAAGAACAGCCATGACTGGCGTTCTCATGGCCCAGCCCAACGGGCGCCTGGCAAATGACAGGGCAATGTTGATATGCGGGCTACAAAACCCAGCAGAGCAGCCAAGGATCACCACCACCCCTCACCCCATCACGCCAACTACAGCAACCTCCATCACCCCCTTCACTTCACCTTATGGCACTGATATAAACTGTCCATCATTACTGAGACCAACATAATATTTTCTTCTTTTCAAAGAATTAGCCCATTAAAATCTAGGTTTACTATTTTATGATCAATTTTAAAGAGCCCATATCATGGAAAAAAAGCATCTTCCATATTTTTTATTTAACTGAAGATTTTCATAGCATGTGTGTAGATTCTCAACATTCACTCCCCAGTCTATGGACTTAAAACATTTTAAGTCAGCTTTCTGTATTGCCTTTTCAAAAGTTTGTAAACTCTGTTCAGTGTTTTTGTTTGTTTGTTTACATTTCGTATTATATAGGAAGCCAGTTTGGTTGAAAAATCTGATTTGGAAAAGGAAATAACATTTTCTATTTTCAGGAAGCTCAAAACTAACTGTGTCTTACTAACATGCTGTACTGAAATCTGTGTTACAAGACAGATGAAAAATGCTTTGAAGAAGAATTTATGATTTAAAGTCTTTTTTTTATTTCAGTGTTTTTGTCATGTCATGTTTAAGAATGAGCCATATTGACCACACAGCATTTATACACACATCATTACTAAAAATAGCCTGTTTAATTTGACATTTTAATTCTGGCAATGGAAAATGTAAAAATAAATTGTGGTTAAATTAAACCACCCAGATGTCAAAACTGTATTTCAGAGCAAAAAAAGTAAAAATTAAAATTAAAATGAAAAATTTGTTTTGTTAAACATAAATCTGAGCTGTAATGATAAAAAAAGAAGTCACACAACTGATATCAGATCTGCACAAAGGAGACATTTGTGCAGACATCAACACACTGAGGATGGAGCTGATCCAGAAGCAGAAGGGTGGAAAGGAGGAGAAAAGACTCTCCCTGAGACTGGCCTCATAATTAGCAGTGATTGTGATCGTTAGCATTGCTTGTTTGTTTGTGTTTGAGTTCACTGTGGTTTACAAGGAGAGACATGAAGTGTGGAAGAGTAGAGGGGGAGGGAGAGACAGAGAAAAGGAAAGGCAAAGACAGAGAGACAGAGAGAAAGAAAGAGAGAAATACTGTAGAGACAGAAACAAAGAGGCAGATAGGCACATATAGAAAAAGTGAGATGAAGAGGGGACACAGAGAGAGAGAGAGAGAGAGAGAGAGAGATTGGCACAGAGAGAGGGAGAGTGTGTGTATAAAAATGGACAGAGAGTGTAGATACTAGGTTTGTATACCTAATAAAGTGGCCAGTGACGATTGTCTACACAGCATTTTGAGTGGAGATTCTCCATTGAAATGAAAATATATTTAGGCTTCCAAGGAATCTGTCCGCTAGATTAACATCTTGGACATTTATCACAGAACTTGGTTAACACAGAAGAACTGAACTGGACTTTCAGGACCATCAGCAGCATACAGTTTAATTTATATCTCCCCCAGTTGTAGCTCAGAGCAGTGATGTCAACCATAGAACATCTAGAACCAAATACCCTCATGGGAAAAATCCCCCCTCTCTCCCGCTCTCTCTTCCTCTCTCTCTCTCTCTTTCATGCCCCAAACAGGGACTTTACCAGGGACGCTCTCTATAATCTTTCTCTGAATAGGCCGAACATCATCCAGTGTGCTCCCCCTTTGGCCAGAGAAACTCGATGAGTCATGGTGAGGGATTCCCTTCCTCTCTCTTCCAAATATGGGCAGGAAGAGAATGCTGTCCTTTCAGGAAAGAATGCAGGGAGCCCTCTAGAGCAATGTGCAAATATATTTGTAACACCAGGGAGCCTCATGTTTTTCTTTTATCACACTTCACACTCACCCTGCCAGGAAAATATCAAGACAACGCAACCAAGAATGTCTGGCATTTTTTGGATCAGTCATCATGGAGGTATTTTTGGTCAATCAGGAGTCAAACCCCCCCCCCACTACAATTCCCGTCATGTTTACAGGAAGGACAGGTCATTTGCCAAAGATTGAGACAAACAATCGCAGACCAATTAAACTTTTTATTGTTGAGTCTTAACCATCTCTGTGCTTTCAAAGGAAAAAATGTAAACTATGTCTGCAGGCCTTTAGGGTCTCAGTGGAATGCTGGACGAGGTTTAATCATGAGGACACTTGGACACTTTTAGAAAACTTCTCTGCTATCTTACATTTGATAAAAACATGAAAAGTATTCACCACTAAGACACCAGCTAAAAACGATGACTACTTTATTTGGTACTATAGAGTAGATAGGCTTTATACTGATCTGAGACCAGCGCATTACTTGTCTTAAAGGAGAACACCAGCATTTTTCAACCAAATCAAACCAGGTGATTCAAAACATACATACACTAGTCATGTTTCAGCATCTGCTCATTACTGTGATGATGCTTTTCAAGGCAATAGGTTACCTGCTCTGCAAATACTTATTTACAGCAGTAACACACAAATAAATTATTAAAAAATCATACATTGTGATTTCCAGATTTTTTTCTTTTAGATTTTGTTTCTCACCTAAGATGAAAATTTCAGACCCCTTCATGATTTCTAAGTGGGAGAACTTGCAAATTCGCAGGGTGTTCAAATACTTATTTTCCTCACCGAGAGCGGTCCACCCAAGTGCCGTCAATCCTTATGGCAAGTGGGCCAAATAAAATGGGGGATGAGGGCCAGAATAATTTAGCTAATTTTGCAATTTTGCATATGAACACTGATTACGTTATAAGAACACTGAAATATTTCTTGAATATATGGAAAGATAATAGATGCAAGATAAGCATAAAAAGCTTGTACCCATACAAATGAAAACTCATGAGTTTTTCTTCAGATACCACAGTAATGTCACACATCTGCTCGAGTTTTAGTGCAGATCTCAGAGATAAAGTCAAATAAACTTTCACATTGTGCTCAGATCTGCCAACACAACAAAGCACTCATATTTACTCAAGACAGGCATCTCAATATGAGCTCAACCTTTCTCAGGACTTTTTGTCTCATGCAGTTTCTCCCAAGCCATCACAGAGCAACATTTGAGCACTAAAGTTTTCAGCTTGCTCACCTTGTGATACTATCATGTTTGGCTCCAGTGGAACAGTCATTAATCAGTTCTCAGACTCCTTTGCAAAGGACTTCATATGTCATCACTTACTGTTACAGTAAGTGTGGGTTAAGAAAACACACTTAGGTGGGTGGCCAACGGCAAGCAAGGCTGAGGTGAGGGCGTTCATTAAGGCCACGTAGGTGGTGATGATTCAAAGGAGTATATCATAGGCATGTAGGGGGGTTTTCTTGACAGAACTTGCTGATGTTTTAGTTGATATGAACCGCGTAACCTTCATTCGTGAGGACTGGGCCTGTTTTTACTCTCTCTTTTTTTAAACGTGGTGTATAAATAACATGCTGAGGGAGACTGTGGTAAGGCCTGTAGACCCACATGAGCATCTTCACATAGAGCATGAATTACAGGTAGGTTTGACACCGCCCCCCAAGTTGCACGTCAAATTAAAGGCAAATTGTAAATAACTGTAAATAATTCTAATTGTACACACTACCTACATAATCAGACCTGTAGTACAAACATCTCTTTAAAGCTTTCACTGAAATGAATAAGATATTTTTTGTTTAATTTGCTTAGTCTAGTCACTGAAGTGGTGGAATGTTAACTGTTGTCTAATGTAGTATGTTAAGAGAACATATGATGCTCGTTATCATTGTCTTACGGTTGTTACTAAAAATATAATTCATTACAAATAACTAATTACTTCTCTAGAACTGTAATGGGATTACTTCCCTCATTAAGTCCTGGCAAAAGTAATCTCAGTGCTCATTACTTCATTTCTGAGTTAATCAACAAAGCCCAGACCAATTGCACCAAATGCAAAGCACAGAGGACGTCTTCTTCACAGTACTTTTAGACAGAAATAGTCACAGTAAGCCTCGTTTAAAAGACATGTCTATCCTTGACTCTGAACAAAACACCGTCAGATAAGTTTCATTAAAACAAACGGTTGATGCTGTATGAACACCCAGAAACTAGCCTGTAGAAACAGTTCAAAAACAGTTGAATAGGAATCGAGTCTGACCTGTTTAGGTGAGGTTAGAACTTAGGCATGGGAGGTTTATGCCGCCGAGTTTATGGTGCTGTTCATGCTGTGTATACACAGTACCCACAGTAAGCAGGTAGTACATGCAACTGCAGTAGGTGGTCCATATGTCCTTACATAAAAGAATATACAGATGTGTATATACAAAATCATATCAGAATACAACCCACCGGTTTGGAGCGAACATGGCCTGGGACGTCACAGATGCCATGTGACAGGGTTTCCTGCATATATAAATAAGTGAGCACACCAGTCAGTTGTAGTAGAGTACAAAACAGTCATCATGTGTAATTTAACCAATGTCCAAAAGGGCATGACAAAGGAAGGGTGGTAGCATCTTGAAAACAGCTACTTTGTGTGATGTTCTAGAGCTGCGGTAGTGAAGGTGTACTGACAATGGACGTCTACATTGAGTGCCTCGCAAAGGCATAACATTTGCAATTGATGCCAAAGGGGAACAACAACTCTGGTGAGTGGTACAGAGACCTGGCATGCTACAGTGGACCAGTTGACCTCTATAATGAACACGGGAGCACACATACTCTGAGCATGTTCACCTCATGCACAATTTTGTTTGGGATATGAAGTAATCATATTACTGTAGTGAACTATTTGGTACATTACCCCCAAAGAGGTGAACTAGGTAGGTTGCTAGCGTGCAAAAAACAACCACAAATCACTGTTATTGTCTCAAAATGGTGCTAGAAAAACAAAGCTCTGAAGCACATCGTTGTTGCAAAAGTTTCCCCCAGGACTGTCAAAAACCAGAGCATGGACGTTCAAACCCAGCAGTGAAAATGGAGCCAACAGCTTAACTTAGCAATAAATACCAGGCAGTCCATGTGGGAGGCTGTGATGACCTCTATCATAAGGCTGTAAAAAATGTATGGGGCAGTAATTTCCCAATTTTTCTTCTTTAATTTTCCCTCCACTGTGACTGTACAGGGATCCTGGCTACAAGCGCAAGAAGTCTAAATTTCATTAAATGTTCTGTAAAGGAAACAATATAGCTACAGAGAACCTAATGAAATTCAGTTTTAGTCCCTTAAAGTGTGCTTTCGTCTCTGTAGCAAGGAGCCCTATACAATTATACTTCAGGGGAAAAGCTGACAGCTCCACTAGGAAAAGCGTAAAGCTAAAATTAAATATGCTGCCAAAAATCTTTCAGCCACAGTGTTAAGCTGTATGACTACCAGCATCGGTGAAGAGAACAAAAGTATCCCTGACTTTTGTGCCCACACAAGAGTGACCCAACACTTCCCAAAAAAACCCCAGTGCTGAGCTGGTGCCCCTAAACTGATCGTGACTAGGCCTACTGGAAAGGGTGAAAATATTTCTCTCTAATTCACTCCACTTCCTTTGGCAACATAGTCCTTTTCTGAAGCGTTCCAAAACCCAACAGCCACACCGTAAAATCACAAGAGCCGAAGCTGACTCCTACGATGCTAAATCGAATATGATTCAGCTCTGTAGGAGTAACTTTAGGCTCCGGAATCAGATTTATCACTGGTGTTTTCACTCTGCAGCACTGAGCTGTTTACATGCGTTGGGTTGTTGTAGCATGAGCTTCAGAAATCAGGTCATAAAGGATCAGCTCCCTAAACAACAGCATACTCCACTCAACGTTTCATCACTGCTAAGACTAATTACTGTTTTGCTAAGTCTCTCTTGTCTACTATTGCAGCAATACCCCCTTTCCTTAGCCTTTTTTTCTTTTGCCACTGCTGCAGTTTCAAACTGACCTAAATTGTCCCAACAGGAGACAATGGGAAGATCGTGGCACTGAGAAATTAGAGGCCTAAGGAGTCCAACACTGTCATTACACTGAAATACACCAGTGGATCACTCACTAGACATCCCTCATGGTGGCACATCACATGCAACTCCAGATTGACTCTTTCGTTATTTAGTCTATTTTTGAATGAGGATGGAGTAGAAAATTTAGCTTCTGTTTACAACAAATGATTGTCTGTCAAGAACTACTGCACAACCTACAGGAATAATGGTCTTTAGTGTTGAAGACAGCAGTGATTCCAGCCCATTTCTATGGGCTATCATGAAATATTCAAACAATGTAAAAGGCATCTGGAGTTTGTTAAATGTTTTATCAATATATTAGATGTTTAGTCCCATATAAAATCTATATGTGAAGGAACGGGTTGAAGAAGCAGTTTTCTCCGAGATCAAGAACATGAAGATGGTCAATATGGCAGGTTTAGACATGAACTCTGGTAAAACATTGTAGGGAACTGCAACATGACAAAGAGTAAAGGCATACTCAGGGAGGGCTATATGTGGTGAAGTGGCTGATAGCTGAAGTAGGAGTGAATGGTTGAAAACATGAAAAGAGATGAATCCAACAGGCAGCAGGACCTCACATGCCACCCCCATGTTAAGTGTGGGATGCTAAATGCCATATATGGTTCTTCCTCTACTATTTGTGCTGTAAGACAACTACCAACAAAATGAAGTGTCTACATGAATGCACCCTTCATTCATATGTTGAAATCTCTATACTGCATTCATTTTAACCCTTGAGTTATTAATTTCATTGTACTATATTACTCAACTTTGTCTACATAGTTAAGTGTTCAATCACAATTACAAGTTACAAGTAGTTAATTCATAAATCAAGAAATGACTAAAATGTAAAAAAAATTACTTTATCAAATTCAAAAACATCTACTTATAAATGACAAAAGTCTGTTCTTTCATTTTTTTTTCTTTTTTTCCCTACATAGTAGTTTAACACTGAAGTCATCCAGACTATGACGGAACACATAAGGAGCCATGTAGTAAACTTAAAAGTGATAAACAAACCAAAACATGTTTTAGATTTTACTTCAAAGTAGACACACAGCTGATGTCTCAAACACAAGAAATGCAAGTCATGAACTCTTGACAAGACACAGCTGTTAACTGAAAGCCATTCCAGGTGACTACCTCATAAAGCTGACGGAGAAAATGCCAAGAAAGCTGCCATCTAAGCAAGAGGTGCCTACTGTGAAGAATGTCAAATATAAACATATTCTGGTTTGTTTACTTGTGTGTTTACTAAATAATTACAGATGTGTTTACTCATAGTTTGGATTAGTTTAGTATTAATCTACAACGCAGAACATTTTTAAATAATGAAAAACACTGAATGTCCAGAAGGCGTGTCCAAACGTTTGACTGGTGCTGTAATATTGAATGAAATGTAAAAATCTATAGATTTCTATGAGGAATGAGTGATGACTGATATTGAATTGTACAGTGTTTTGTTAACTGTGATAAGTGTAGGTGAGCTTAAAGCTATAATGTAATATGATCCACACTAACACAACTATTTTAACTGCTTAAATGGCACGTCCAGACTTCTTTAAAATAATTCTATAACCTAAAATTAACTCACAGCTTGCACTATAGTCCATATAATCCACTAAGAAATAAGCCTTAGCATGTAGTAAATCTGGGAATTTATGTAAATTGGGTGGAATATCAGTCAGACACAATCAATTCCACATTTGAACATTATTTCATAGTCATTCTTAAAATACAACATTTCAATTGCATAAACCTTTTACAACAATATTATCTTAAATTATTGAAGAATTATAACAATGGTACAGAAGCCCCTATTTGTTTTTTAATGTACTTTTAAATACAACATGAGTACATTAATGGAGAATACAGTGGTAACCCTACTTATGAGTTTAATCCGTGCAGGAGCCGAGCTCGTTAGCTGGTTTGCTCGTTAGCTGGATGCATTTTCCCATAAGAATACATGTAAAACTGATTAATCAGTGTCAGCCGGCCAATATACAGTATACTTTAATATGCTAAATAATGTGTTTATATGGGTTTTTTAAAAAATAAATGAGACGACGACGATGCTCGTGTAGACTGGCAGCTAAGGAGGAGAGGAGGACGGGCGTACGTGTATGGCATGGTTACACTTATCATATGAAAAGTAAAAGTAAAACTTATCTAACTTTCTTGTTCACTACCTTTTGCTTTCTTAGCGTCACTTTCACTAGCACTTTCACTTTTACTGGACAGCGGTCAAAGGTATTGACTGACCTCTTCTTCTACGCTAGCATCTAGGGGATGCTACGACCGCAGCGCCCCTAGCGGTTGGCATACTTGAACAAATTTACACTACTCGTTACTTGGAATTTTACTCGTTACCTGGAACAAAAATATTCTGAGATCTCGACTCGTTACCTGGAATACTTATTAGTAGGGATGCTCGTAAGTAGGGTTACCACTGTACATTTTTCTTTGTTAGAAAATCAGCCTTTTAAAAAATTAAGTAATTCAGAGTGGTTTGAAATAGTTTTTTTTTTTTTTAATGAATGCATCATCTAGACGTACCGAATAGTAAATAAAACAGTTGTGTATTTGTGTTGAAGACATTGCAGTCCTCAGTTCCTATCACTTCCACTGTAAAGAAACATGAATGGATAATACAACTACAATGGATATCATCATTAAAACACTATGAATGACAAAAATTGACATGCAGTCAATATTTTGAAAATTTGATGGATCCCCCTATAAAAGAACAAATGTATTTGTTGACATTGTTTGGTATAGTGTAGTGAGTAACTACACTGCCTCTAATGTAGCAAACTGGACTTCAATCCCCAGCCAGGCAAGTACAACACACTACACCAATAAGAGTCCTTGGGCAAGACTCTTAATGCAATACTGTATTCGCCTACTTATGTAAGATGGCTGAGATTGTAAGTCGTGGCACAATGTATCAAATCCATAACTGGTTTTGGAATAATAGTTCAGATATCAAAATTTGCATCAGGAGACAAAGTTGGATTACGCATGTCTAGGTTAATGCAAATATATGACAAATGTCTGCTGTGTGTTGTTGTTCTCTGTCATGATAAACCAAACAAAAGATTTCCAGCCGGACTGAACTGTTGTGGCATTTGGCAGCTCTGTCTCAGTAAAGGTCTACATTAGCTTAAGTTAATACACTGCTGACTTGCTCTGTCTGGATGATGGTAGGTAGAAGTTTCCCATGACGGGGTGGTTCTCCAATACTTCAAGCCTGACTCAGAAGTCTCTCACAGGGCTTTGAATCGTGACTCCAGTTCTTGTCAGTGTGAAAGTCTGGGTGCCTAGCTGGGTCTCATTACCTCACAAATAGACAACGGCCTCTGATTCACCTAGAAAGGATCACTCTTGGAAAAGATGGAGACCTAACAAAAGCACTTTATCACACAAATATTCAGACATGAAGATATCCCACCATCATTCCAGCTCTCTCGCTCTGTGAGGTCTTTTCCATGACTTCTGGAATTCATGACTAACCGTCTGATTCCTCCACACAGGAGTCACAGGCACCTTTCCTTCTCTCTCTCTCTCTCTCCCATCCTTTCCTTTTCTTTTCCGTACATAGAGAAAATAATTGCCTTGACATTCCACCGAGATTACCCTTAACAATGCATGCGACTGGCCACCAGTAACAATCCAGCAATACTCTGCCAGCAAAACTATCCAAAGTATTTCTAAACTGGGAGACATTCTTCCTGTTATTGCTGGTCACTGGTTCCTATCTCACTTCAAGGAGCAGTGGTGGAGGATTGTCAAAGCATCCTCCAGGCCACTGTTTTAGAGATTACATGAACATAAAGGCATTTGGGTTGCACGCTAAGTACCAGACGGTGTCAGAATGAGACAGTTACTGAACCGGTGATAACAGGAAGTTACTGGAGAAGCTACACAATGCATTGATGATGGGCGAGTTCAGTCGTCAGCAGCTATTCCTGCCATTCTCTTTCACTCTCACACACACACAGGTTTGTTTTTACACCATGTCAATCACTCATGTATCCCAAATGTATTATATCTGTATATGCAAGTATCTATTTGTAATGATAATATAACAATGTATTATAAGATGGCTGCTGTTGGAACAAAACAGTGTTTCTTCAAAACAGAAACTTTACTGAAAAAGCTGAAAAAAATGCTCATAAATTGTGAACTCAAATGTAAAAAGTCATTTTTCTCTCCCATTCATTTTGAAACTTCCTCAAGATATAGAATATAGAAAAGAATCCCTTTATTGTCACTATACACATGCACAATGAGACTGAAAGCCACTCCTTTTCAGTGCAAACATGTATGTTATATACACAGTAAATCTGCCAGTGTTAAATCAACACTATTAGACTTAAATTAACACTGAGGGTGTCAAAATGTAACACTGTCAGTGTTCATTTAACTCTAATAGTGTTGATTTAACACTGGCAGATTTACTGTGTATACAACATAGATAAATAAATGGGATAAAAAAGATGGTAAAAACGGTAGCTTGCAGAAATTAAGAAGGTTTTGTTTTGTTCAAACTTAAGTTACAGCAAAATGACTTTACATCATGACTTACATTCAGGACTACATCACAAACTTACTGTAGGTTACAAATTTTCTCTGGTTTTGTCTTGTAAATGTGTGAAAACACATGTCCACACACACACACACACACACACTTTTCCCTCCTTCCCTCTCGTGATCAGGCGATGACGTCCTCCCCTGGATCGGACCCCATTGTGATAAAATTGATTGTCTCACCGCCTTGCACTTAATCCACTGAATGACCTACTCAAGGGGATTGAAAAAGACAAGACTAAATCACTGTGATTCATGTGCACATCTGACACCACGGGCTGTCCCAGAGCACATGCACTACATGGTGGAGACCTGGGTACGTTTCTGCCAAATACAATCTAGAATTGGAGGCGCAGAGTCGCCAGAGTGACTGATGTGTCTTCAAACATTAAATCAGTGCTGTGAATTAGAGAATAAAGCCTTAGTTGACCACTTTATTGGTGTCATTTTCATGTGCTGTCTCTTTTAGAGATACTGAACTCCACAATGAATGGCTTGGAACTTTCACATGAAGGCAATGTTGTAATGAGAGTATTTGTCATGAGAACAAGGGCTGTTTATTTCTAATACAAAATCCTGAGGGTTTAGTATTATTAGACAGTCAGATAGATGTTCTTCACAAAAATAAATCACATTGTACAATCAAACACACTGTATATACATACATACACACACATACATACATACTGTACATAAATACATACTGTATATCATTTCTGAAGTGGTAGCCAATAAAATATTTAATGTACAACCCCAAATCAGAAAACATTGGGACAGTAGTCAGTGCAAAGCAAGTTTATTTATATCACACCTTTTATACACCATAGTCATTAAAAGTGCTTTACAAATTAAGAAACACAGAGATAAAGCTGTAGAATAAAAACAGTTACACAGGTTAAAAGTTAAACCGTATGGAAAATGCACAAAAAGGTATTTGGACTTACAGCATTTATAGTACAGTTTGAGCCAAACTTCATTTAACTTGTTAATATACATCAATTCCTGCAGTTCAGGTCTGTAACACATTCCAAAAATGGGAAATGATGCAATTTAAGGCTAGTAATGAGGTAAAAAAAATTTAATAATGGGCAGAGTGAATAAGGCGCTGTCACTATGATCTGAGGATCGCGATTTTGAATCCTGATCATGCTGCTTGCCATTGGCAGCCAGGGCATTAGAGAGCAAAATTGGCCGTGCTCTCTCCTCAGCACTAATAAGTGATGACGGCTGGCTCAGACATCTGACAGGTGATCCATCAGAACTGGGCATCACGCCCTTTCCTCTGTGTTGGCTGCCTGGTGGCGAAGTATTGGCAGAGGTTGGAAAAGAGGTGGTGACTTGACTTCATATTCATCAGAGGAGGCCTGTGTGAGTCAGCACCCTTCTAGAGTCAGGGACATTACAAGTGATAGAGATGTGCTTGAAAGCTTTTGAATCCTCTAGAATTTCTGTATAAATTTGACCTAAAACTTTATTAGACTGTCACACAAGTTATAAAAGCCAATAAAGAGAACCAAATGAAACAGGTGGGACAAAAATATTAGACTCGGTTATTCATTTATTGAGGATAATGATCCAATTTTACATGTCAGTGAGTGGTAAAAATAAGTGACAATCTGATAAGGTTTTGGGTCACATTTAGGCAGAAATGTAAAACTTTCAGTGAGCTGTAAATGTGAATTGTAGGTGAAGATATTTCTTTAGAAAGCCCAGCCCAGTGCTCAGTGAAAGAGTAAGGGGACTCCCCATGACCAGGATTAAGGAGTTAAGTAGGATGGATGGATGGATGGATGGATGTATATGTCTTTAGTTAAATTTTAAGGAACCCACATCATTTAAAATATCACCGGAAGTGACCGTCCACCTGGAGGACTGCATCGAGCACTAGAGAGATCATCTAGGACAGAGTGCCAACCATATATGGGCATATACATACATTCATACACACACCAGGATCAAACTTTAAGTTTACATTCACTTAATTTTAACTGTTTTTCTAGCAACTTTGTGAAGGCTATCTGCCCACACATCATCATGTAAGAACCACATCCCATAAGAACCTCATCACTTAAGAACCAGATTATCACAGAACACACTGAAAAAATTATTTTCTGTAGAATTTAACTAGAATATCCAATTATGTCTATACGTCCAACCAAACATCCGTTTCTGTAATTCCTTCATTCATTAAATTAAAAATAAATTATGTTTATTTTAATCTCTATTTTGAAGAAAATGTAACTACAAAATTCTACTTATTGCAGGATTTATGGCATATTTATACAAAATGACCAAAAAGTTTGGTTTTCTGGATTGAAAAAAAAAATTGATGGATTGATGATCGTTTTCATCACTGTTTTATAAAAACCCTTTCTCTGTAGTGCGTCTTTACAATAAAACAATTTAGTTCCAAAAACAACCAAATGCCTCTTCTTTATTTGATCATGTCTGGCTTGTATGTCATCACTGCAGGAACAAAATGCAGAATACAAACACTTTACAGGTGAAGGAAAACATCTTTTTAACTTTTAATGGAAACCACTGTAAAAAATATATTTAGTGACTCATCATGAAATGTTCACATAATGTAAAGCCCATCATTTTAAAAAGATCACAAAAAGTTCATAAAAAGTTTTGTTGTGACAGCAACAATAAGTAAACCTAATTATTCGGTAAATGTTTCATACAAAAAAAAATTAAATCATATTTGTAAGAATATCAACAATAAACTGCCCAAAACAAAAAATGGTAAAGTTTTAAAAAATTCACCTGTAGTTTCCCACCTTGTTATAAATAACTGATGAAGATGCTGAATTGAGTACTATATTCTTGTTGAAGTTCTGGTGTGTAAGAGGGCATGTGTGTATGATTTGTATGTGTGTATGTGTCTGTATGTAGGTTGTTTTTTTTCTGTCTGTCTCTTTTTTTCTGTATGGGGAGTAGACTAAACAAACAGTGTGTCCAGGTCCCACAGGAGTAAAACTCGTGCTCTGGGACTGTTTAGGGCACAGATCTTTCATGTGCTGCTGAAAAAACAAAACGTTTAGAGGAGAGACCGCAGTGAGAAAAAAAGGGCAAGAGAGTATCAGAATGAATGAGAAAAAGAGAGAGAGAGTGAAGTGTTATTTCAGAGGGTCATTCAGGACCGTTTCAGAAATACCACTTAGATTATTTCGATAATCTCTGTGTTTTCTTTTCAACATAGGCTAAGAAATGAGTCTCTGACTAGAAGCCACTAGCACTATGGGAAAAAAGGCCTGGTGATGTAATATTACCATTTTACACTCTATAAAACACATTCATTGGGTCTCCTCTCAATGGAGCAATATGCTTTTATGCCCTTCCCATGCACTAAAAAATACACGCACAAAACGATGCTTTAAGTGTATTACCAAATAGCTTGAGCGTGAATGTGAGTGTGGCTAAGTCAGCATACATTACAGAAACTCTGAGCATAAGCACAGTGACATCATTGGACATGGCCTGTGCCCAAGAATCACTCAGGCCTATTTCATGAATAACTAGCATGATGTTTTTTTGGTCCTCCTCCACAATATCACATAAATCACATCGGCGGGGTAAATGTAAAAGTTGTGCTGCTCAAAACATGCACTTCTTGACTGTATTTAACTCTTAGTGGATTTTTTCAATTGTTTAATTCACTCAGTGTAGCTAGCTCAATTGGATTAGACCATCGACTTGGATTGGATTACAGTTCCATCCACTGACTTAAAAGAATGGGTCACCCAGTCGTTTTCACAAGTTTTCATTTAGCCCAGATGTTGCTAATCAGACAAGACATGTTTGAGTTTAGAACTTAGGCTGTGAGGCTAACATTGCTAAGAAACTCTGTAAACAGCCTGGTAGTTTCCATCAAATTACTTCAAATTACATTCAACCCACTCAAACCACATTGAAATCTTAAGTCTCAGACTAGTTTACGTGGCTTAGAACATAGTATGACTAACAATGAGCTATAAAATGAGTACGACCTCACTAATACAGGCAGGCACTTCTGCAGCAAGGCTGTTACAAGATTCCTCCATATCCAGAACTGTCATCACTAAAAATGGTTCTAGATTAGCACAACCTCTTCAGAGCTGGTTGTCAAAGATGGTGGATGCATCACAGTTCACGGACATTTTTTGTTTAAAATACCCAAAGGTTTAAGCAAAATGGCACCCTTTTTTGGCCTTTATAAACAGCCCTACTCAGAACGCTTGGTTTGAGTGCCTATTCCTGCTCACCACACCCCCTCTTTCCAGAGTTTTACAATAGATTATGGCCAATGAGATTTAAGCTCTGTGACTTCAGAGTCAAAAACTCAACTCAGACTCGATTCTTTGGGAATCAACACAACTAGCTCTGCTCACTCAACAGCATGCAAGACAGCATCATTAAACCACATTCAGCCGCACTAAGCTGTTACGTGGAGCTATTCAAATGGAGGGTGGCCGACCACAAAAAGAGACTGGATTGTCTTTATTTCACTATTTTAGATTGGTAGACACTCCAGCTACCCAAATGCAGTTGTAAAAACACTGAAAAACAGTTAGTCATGTCTTAAACAACACTGACTAGTCTATGAGACCTAAATCGAGATCTGGATGTGATTTATATGAGTTGAAAGATGATTTGGGCATTCTGATGGAAACATCTGGGCTAATTACTCATGTTCAATTACTAAATTACTTATAATCAATAGTGACTTTAACAGCTAGTTAAATTCTGACAATACTGCTACAACAAATTTTTCAGGTTATAAGTTCAAATCAATCTCAGGCCTTCCATATCCATCAGTTAAGCCCGCTGGGAATGTTTCTCTATGGAGAGCATGATAGTTAATCTAGCAGGTCCATCTCCAGTGACCTCCTCTGTCAGGCTTAAACATACACCCATCTGTAAAAAGCATCCTGACAAAATATTTACAGTGAGTGACAAATGACCGGAGGGAGGATGCACTTGTTCACTGGCCAAAAGGAAGGGAAGAAGAAAGCTAACTGCTATTAACTGTCTTTGCCAGTAACAATGCTATAACAGGCAAACTCTAGGAATCTTAGGGTGAGAGAGACACAGAGAGAGAGAGAGAGAGAGAGAGAGAGAGAGAGAGAGAGAGAGAGAGAGACAGAGAGAGAGAGAGAGAGAGAGAGAGAGAGAGAGAGAGAGAGAGAGAGAGACAGAGAGAGAGAGAGAGAGAGAGAGAGAGAGAGAGAGTTTACGGACTGGTTAAGCTAGCTTTATGAAGATAAAGCAAACAGAAGTGGTGTGTCTTGTTTGCTAAAGACAGGCCCAGGCTTGAAGCAGTAGGATGTGTCAGGCTGCTTGCACTCAAACTGCTCTCCAAGAAGGAAACCTCACCTGACATACAAAAAATGCTGGTACAGGTTATCAGAAGGGCTCCCTTAAAGTGACGTTTAGCCTGGTACACTCACCTGATGATGAATGTCAGAGTCATTTTAGAAAAAGTGGCAAAACATAAGGTCACACCAATGACTAGCCTAGCATGTAAGCTTAGGACTTTTAAAGGTTGACTGACTATAATCAAGACAATAGACCCTGACCCAAATTAATTAACCTGGTGACATAAATCTTAATATGCACACATACTAGTGCATCACCAAAATGAAACGATGAAAACAAATGAAACAAAACATTTTCTCAACATTTTCTTCAATTTAAATGCTTTGAAATGATCTTTTGAAACTGTACTTTCAAGGTTGATATATGTGAATGGGCTCTATTATGATTGGCTTTTCAACTTTACCGTGCCACTTTATACAAACCGGATTCCAAAAAAGTTGGGACACTAAACTAATTGTGAATAAAAACTGAATACAATGATGTGGAGATGCCAACATCTAATATTTTATT
>BRDA01046342.1:0-10575 GCA_036984385.1 Crenuchus spilurus
TGGCCGCCACACGTATGACTTCAAACTGAACGTGCAGTGATACTGTAAGGAAGCTGAAAGTTTATGACTGGTGATGAGACGTGGATTCATTACTACAACTATCAGAGTAAACAACAGAAACATCCTCAGTCACCCAAGAAAAAGCTCAAAAAGTCAAACATCAGCTGCTGACAGTTTCCTGAAAGAAGCCATAAGAGGACGGAGACTCAGGGCTGATGAAGAGGTGCAGACAGCCGTGCATTCAGGACTCACAGCTCAGCCAAACACACATTTTAATGAGGGAAACCAAAGCCTGCAGACAGACGAACAAAAGCAGGAGATGATGTGGAAAATCATGTATTTGTCTCCGAAAACTGATTCAAATCAATTCTACAACCAGAATGCTGATAATGGTGCACACACACACACACACACACACACACACACACTAGTAGATATACATACTTACATATAAGTAATACACACGGACCATATTATTACTGCATATATACTGTATTTGTACTTATGTACACGTGTGTGTGTGTGTGTGTGTGCGTGTGTAGGTGTGTGTGTGTGTGTGTGTGTGTGTGTGTGTGTGCGCGCGTGTATGTGTGTGTGTGTGTGTGTGTGTGTGTGCCTGTGTGTGTATAGATGGTTTCATTCATAGCCGTATGTGTGATGGAGGTGATCCAGAGCTGAGGGAGATCCCAGAGCCAATAAACCAACCACTTCACACACACACACACACACACACACACACACACACACACACACACACACACACACACTGCATTAGAATAGCAACAGGGGAGTATAGTAATTGAAAAAAGTGCAGCAGATTGCACACACCAATTCTACTCGCAAGAGTGACTGCTCTTAACACACACACACACACACACACTTGTAGGATAACAAGCATATGCACACACACATAAATCTATGGCATAAACGCACACACATTAGTTTGTGTCTGTTTATCAGATGTAACTTTTCTTGTCAGTGTGATTTACACATCCATGCAGTGAAACACACACACTAAGCTGTGAGAACCTGTGCCCAAAGATGTGGGCAGCCCTAGCCAGGGCTAGTCACAAGACCAGATCTCTAACCACCAGACCACCGCTGCCCCCCAGGCTGATACATTTCATATATACTTGATACTTTGTTAAGTTGTAGCTTTAAGACTTTTATCATCAGTGTGGTCATGTTAGTGTGGGAGGTTTCATGGCTAAACTGGACCAGTCTGGTGGCCAATCTTCATTAATGTCACATTGCACCAGTAAGAGCAGAGTGTGAAGGTTCAGTTAGCAGGTAAGAGCACAGTTATATAGTATATTACAATGCACACAACATTATGGTGACATACCAGAGTTCAAAAGAGGACAAATTGTTGCTGCACGTCTTGCTGGCGCATCTGTGACCAAGACAGCAAGTCTTTGTGTCTAAATATTATTGAGCCACTTTGGGGTGTTTTGGAGGAGCGAGTCAGGAAACGGTTTCCTCCACCAGCATCACGTAGTGACCTGACCACTATCCTGCAAGAAGAATGGCTTAAAATCCCTCTGACCACTGTGCAGGACTTGTATATGTCATTCCCAAGACGAATTGACCCTGTACTGGCTGCAAAAGGAGGCCCAACACCTACTAATCAATTATTGTGGTCTAAAACCAGCTGTTTCACTTTCATTGTCTAACCCCTGTATATACGGTATAATGTGTACACTCCTGATGTTTAAAATCAGATACATGCCGTTCGCCCCCTAGTGGACTGTGTATGTACTGCATGAACCAGAGTAATTGGTCAGAAGATCAAATAAACACACCAGTTCTGAAGAATTATAATTTTCTGCCAATCATTTGATGCTTCAGGATTAGACAGGAAGTGGGCGTAGCCCAATTCACTAGTGTAAGTGTAAGTAATGATTTGTTCACAGTTATTAATCATTAGTTAATGAGCTACTAATGAAAGTTATTATAAAGTGGTACCCACTAGTTTGACCCGGTTTGCTGAATAAATAAGTGAGCACACCAGTCAGTTGTAGCAGAGTGTGCCTGATGTCCAAAAGGACATGATAATTGTGTATCTGTGAAGCATGGTGGAGGCAGCACCTCAGAAAGCGCTCTCTGCATGGGATGTTCTAGAGTCGCTGTAGTGAAGTGTACTGAGAATGGACACCTCATACATTGAGTGTCTCCCAGCTGCATAACAGTGATGTCCGACGGGCCATTGATGTCAACGACTCTGCCCATGACGGGCCCATGGCATCCAGTAATCTCCAGTGACAAACACCCTGTCTTCTGAATGAATTACAGTGTTAAGGAAGCCTTGTTCATCCTTTATACAGTGAGAGAAGAGACTCAGATCTGATACACACACATCTGCTTCACTGTCCAACATGAGATTTTAATGGAAGAGGTTAAATCAGAAAGACTCGCCTGAGACGTTCGGTTCCATAGCCTTACAGTGAACTTCCTGTTATAGGCCTTACTCACACCCGAGTAACATGCATGCTGGGTGGAGCCAATCATAAGTGAACAGTGATGAAGGGACAATGCATCTAAAGACCACGTGACCTTTGGAGTCAACCTCATCGGCCTTTTTGTTTACGTTCCATCAGCGTCTGGTCTCATAGTTAGTAAGCACCTGTACGTACACATGAAAGACACTTGGAGTGCTTTTACTTGATAATAAATTCAGTCTGACACGGACACAGTAAATATGCACCGGCATAAATTCCTCCAGGCGAGAAATCTGATCAAAAGTGGTCACTGGAGACGCGTTCCTGACACATTGAAATGCCAGGTGTGACTATATTCCTCACTGTCTACTTGAGATTAGATCCGTCCAGATAATAATAGCAGCTATGAAAAGTGCCATACAGTCTTCACTGCCGTCTACAGAATATCAATATGGGCTGATGTTCCTGAGCTAACCACACTAGACTGGACAAACGAACCAGAATCAGGGTCCAGTGGGCACGTTTCCGCATAATGACCCGGTTCCATAGGAAATGTATGGTATGTTGTGTTGCTGGAATATCACACATTTGTTGTTTTCCTTTTGCACAGTATGGCACAATTAACTGCCCATAGGTTACATAATCAGCCAGCTCTCCGTTATATGTACATGTATTATGTGCCTGTATGGTGAAATAAAGGCTGTACTATAGGTTCAATATATAGAGGCATTAGGGATTCAGTCCTAGTGTCACTGCTTCATCATTTAGCAGGGCTGACCTTCATCACACACTGCTCTCAGTGTCCTTAATGAGAGCAGGGATCCTGCCATCGATATTCACACTGACCGCTTGTACCTCAGCAGAGTGTACTCTCACTGGCCACTTCATTAGGTACACATAGCTCCTTGCATCTCCACTCATTCTGTATTTTAGCTCCACTAACCATACGTGCACTATGTACAGACAGTAGTACATCCTGTTTACTTTGATGGGGTCTACATGAGGAGAGGGATGTAAAGGGTTAAACCAATGCAGTATGCATTACATCACTACTTACTGTAATAATATATATATATATAATTTCAACAATCAAACACATTCCCAGTAATACAAAAGCAAATGTTGCCAAACATATGAATAATCCCCAACAGGATCTGAATTATATATATTGTAGGCTTTGTTGCTGGGCAGTTTATTCAAATAAGAGGAGAATGTTATGAATTAGTACATTATTAGTACATTCCATTACAGGTATTAATCTGCAGAAGAGCATCATGGGAAACTGTCAAATGCTTTCACAATAAATGTGCTGACACTTGTGCCACATCCAAAAACATAGAATATCATAAAAAAAAGTTCATTTAATTAACTTTTTACACATAAAGTGACACATTTCAAGCCGTTTGAGTAAATTATTATTCTGACAGTATCCTTTTAAATGTAATTATAAGCACTTTTTCCTGGTGTTATGTTTGGAGGTGCACATTATATCGTAAATGGGTGTAGACGTTCAGTTACTATCAGTGTAAGTAAAACAGATTACACTTACACACAAAGTCCCCTACAGCCTGAGCTCACACACACAAGACCTGCCGCTCCCCATGCTATTAATTATCCCATACTCCTGACAGCGTAGCATCACCGCTGATCAGACCTGACCAGCAGCACACCGCAAACGTGACAAATGTCCAATGGGGAAAGAGCGGCACAGGTTCAGAATTGGAAAGCACTTCAGAGAGCTGGAGTTAAGCCAGAGGCTCAGCTCTTAATTTATGATTTGTAGCAAAACCAAAACGGGAACAGTGCTAGTAATGTTAACAGTCACCATCAGCTCAACCTCTTATAACTCTACTGTATTGCTTAGGAGTCCTCATAACCAGAAACTACATGAAATAAATACAAAATGTTGATTATTTTGTAACAGAATACTTCAGAAAATGTCTTATCACGTGTATAACTCATCTAAAATGTAGGAACTTTTAGAGCTTCAGTCTCAGAAATATTTTATTTCAGGCTGCACAGCACTAAAGGGACTTTATGTAGGTTCAGATTTGTGCCACAAGAGGGCGCCTTCAGCAGAATGCTCAGTTCTATTTGTTTGGGATAAAAATCAAAATTGTAAATGATACCTGGTTGATCTGAAGCAGAATCTTTATGAGTGCAGAAAAGTAAAAAAATAATCTACCTATGCAGAACGTTTCAGCTTTCATATGACTCCTCCCTTATGGGTGGAGCCAAGAGAAGGTCTGAATCTCTCAGAACCTGTCTCAGCATCAACATACCACTGTAGTTTAGCTAACATTGTTCAAACCATTTCCATAAAAGTGAGTCAACAGAGTTTGTGGAACTTCATTGGTAGATCTGAGATTCGTAAAAGTCTACCACAGCATTCAGACACAGTGATCCTGTGTATTAAACCATGCTGAGTAATCTGGAAGACCTTCATTAAAGTCTGTGAGTGGGTTGGTGATGTTTTTTTTAAAGAAACAAATGGGCTATTTAGGTGACCATTGAGTTGTCGATCTCATAGTTCTAGTTCTACAGAAGCTAAATTCGGATGCCAACCATGTCGTGGCTGATCAGCTACATCCAGGGAAAGTGGAAAATTGAGTAAATGTGAGTTTTCGCCAAATTGTTCCTTGTCTAGCCATTGAGACCAGTGCAAGTTCAGTAAAAATAACAGCACTGGCTTGTATCTCAATTGCAGCAATTGCACCATTCAGTCTGCATTATGACTACATGGTTTAAACAAAGTTTACAGAGTCCTAGTTTTAGAGTGAGGATGTCACTAAAACAGTGTTTGGACTAATCCTAAAGCCTGAATTTAAGCAAAGTATTATCTGGTTTTTAACAACACTGTAAGAAAAATTGGATACCCAAAGCACGTCTTGGGGTTCCTCAGCTTGCCACAATGTTGGAGCCCATTACGGAGCCTCCAGGTGCCCAGTCCTGGTCCTGGAAATCGACCATCCTGGAGAGCTGAGATCCAGCACGCTTGGCTGTAGTATTCAGATGGTCCCTGAAGGTCTTCATTACCAGGATCAGTTGCGTTACATCACAGTTCTGCACTGAGCTGTGTTTATGACTACATGACTTGAAGTAATTTACCCAAGAAGACACTAAGACTGTTTTACTGAGACCGAGTGTGAGAGGGAAGATGGCTTAGTGGTTGCATTAGACACTAATCTAAGCAAAAAATGATCCCAGGACAAAAGGTGGTAGTGACTTCAGGCTCCTGCAGGTGGCGCTGTATGAGGATGATGAGGCTATAAATACCTGCAGGGTGTGTGAGATGTACAAGAGGTGGTACAGTGCAGTGAATGTCTCAGATGTTAATGATAAAGGAGTGATTGTATCTGGAGGTTAAAGGTCAGAGTGTGAAGGAAGTAGCTGAATGTGCAGGTGTATGAAGTGTACAGTCATACAGGTCTACCAGCAGTGCTAACAATCTCTTCCAATATAAACTGCATCTACACTACTACTATCTGCACTACACTACTATCTGCACTACACTACTATCTACACTACTACTATCTACACTACTACTATCTACACTACTACTATCTGCACTACACTACTATCTACAATACTACTATCTGCACTACACTATTATCTACACTACTACTATCTGCACTACACTATTATCTACACTACTACTATCTGCACTACACTACTATCTGCACTACACTACTATCTACACTACTACTATCTGCACTACACTATTATCTACACTACTACTATCTGCACTACACTACTATCTACACTACTACTATCTGCACTACACTACTATCTACAATACTACTATCTGCACTACACTATTATCTACACTACTACTATCTGCACTACACTATTATCTACACTACTACTATCTGCACTACACTATTATCTACACTGCTACTATCTGCACTACACTATTATCTACACTACTACTATCTGCACTACACTATTATCTACACTACTACTATATGCACTACACTATTATCTACACTACTACTATCTGCACTACACTACTATCTACACTACACTATTATCTACACTACACTACTATCTACACTACTACTATCTGCACTACACTACTATCTACACTACACTATTATCTACACTACTACTATCTGCACTACACTACTATCTACACTACACTACTATCTGCACTACTATCTGCACTACACTACTATCTACACTACACTACTATCTGCACTACACTACTATCTACACTACACTACTATGTGCACTACACTACTATCTACACTACACTACTATCTGCACTGCACTACTATCTACACTACTACTATCTGCACTACTATCTGCACTACACTACTATGTCCACTACTACTATCTACACTACTATTATCTACACTAAACCTATCTGCACTACACTACTATCTACATTACTACTATCTGCAATACACTACTATGTACACTATTGCTATCTGCACTACTACTACCTGTACTACACTACTATGTACAAAACTACTATCTGCACTATTATCTACACTACACTACAACTATCTACACTACTACTGTCTGCACTACACTACTATCTACACTACTATATGCACTACACTACTACACTACTACTATCTGCACTACTACTATGTACACTACACTACTACTACACTATTACACTACTACTATCTACACTACACTACTATGTACACTACTACCTACACTACACTACTACTATCTACACTACACTACTATGTAGACTACTACCTACACTACACTACTACTATCTACACTACTACTGTATCTACTACTACACCACACTACACCTACACTACTACTATCGGCACTACACTACTATCTACACTACTACTGTATCTACTACTACACTACACTACTACTATGTACACTACTACCTTTGTACACTACTACTCTGTACTCTACACTACTACTACACTACACTACTATCTACACTACACTACACCTACACTACTACTATCTGCACTACATTACTATCTACACTACTACTGTATCTACTACTACACTACACTACTACGTACTATGTACACTACTACATACACTATTACTATGTACACTACACTACTACTACACTACTACACTATTACTATCTACACTACACTACTATCTACACTACACTACACCTGCACTATTACTATCTGCACTACAATACTATCTACACTACTACTGTATCTACTACTACACTACACTACTACTATCTACACTAAACTACTACTGTACTTACTACTACACTACACTACACTACTACTTACACTACTATTATGTACACTACAACAGTATACACTACACTACTACTACCGTATCTACTACTATGTACACTACACTACTACTACCCATGGCTTGAGGTGATCTACCCAAGCAAACACAAATATAGACTTTTTACAGAGACCTAGTTTGAGAGGAAAGATGACAGTCACTAAAAACAGCGTTTTTTACTTAATAAGGTGAAGGCTACGGCAAGCCGAGGCGTGTGGCGACGAGCCCATTAAAATGCACTAGGACACAAGCCTGGTCCGATCAGCTGTCATTGACAAATAGCTTTCCTCACGCTTTGTCCTCTCACCATGTCATGGAAGGCTCCTGCGGAAAAGCTCAGTGAGCTAAATATGCATGTACTGTGGCCCAGTCTTCTTTCATCTTCAGGTAACAAGCGAGGCTCTGACAGAGCCACACATACGAGGTGCGCACACTCAGATAAAACCTGGTTTATGAGCCGCCTTCTCTACAGCCGGCAGAAGAGAGAGACATTCTATTCACAGAGATATTCAAATGTCCTTCACTGGTCAGCACCGGCTCCTGGAGCTGAAGAGAAACACACACGTTGCCTTTTCTTTTCCTCATTCTGCACATACAGCTCGTCTGAGGAAGCTCAGGTCTTCACAATGTACATGCACTCAACGCTGTTTCGCAACAACTTCACATTTTAAAACCTAAGCAGGTCAACACCATCACGTTTGGGAATATCTGCACATTTTACCTGCAGTATTGTCCCTGCATGCACAGTCTGTGACGTGTTTACGTTAGACATTATACCGGCAGTCCAGTGACCCAATGTTTCAAATTTTCAAAAACTAGAAAAGAGTTTTCATTCGTTCCTGCTGGAAAAGATTAAATAATAATGAAGAACCAAAAGTCTGTAGTGAGTAGTATTATATGTTACATTTTTTTTGGTGCTTGAACACAAATTTTATTATTATTAATTATTAATAAATATTGACAAATTATGATTTATTAATAATTACTAGTTACTAATAATATACTAATAATAACGAATAAATGCTATTATGAATAATAAAATAAAAAAAAATATTAATCATAATTAGCAACTGTATAGCAACAATATAGCAACTTAATAGCAATCACATAACAGCCGCTTAGCAACCATGTAGCAAATACATAGCAATCACATACAATTCCACTTAGCAACAGCCTAGCAACCACTTAGCAACCATTCTCTTTCCTTCAGGGAATTCACTTTTCTATTTTCTCTTTGTCTTCAGTTTTGGTTTTATTTTGGTTTTCTCATCCTGCAGTTTTTCTCAGTTCAGTATGATTAAGTTATGTGAGCTTATTTACAGCATTTTGATGGGACACAGTTTCTGCTCAGCAACAGCATTTTTAGTTTTTTTTTTCATAGGAGTGAATGTTTTGGCACCCTTCAAATAGAGCAATGATTCAAGTACACTGTAACACCCAACCAACCACTTGGGCTAACACAGCAATAATTTGGCAACACCTGCGCAAATTAAAAATAAAATGAATAAAAATGACAAATAGATAAAATAGCAAAACTAAAAAACAAGTTCAGTAATATATATATATATATATATATATATAAAGCAATTGAAAGCAATATTAGTACTGTTTTATTTTAGTAGGTATAATAATAATAATAATAATAATAATAATAATAATAATAATAATAATAATAATAACTTAGTAAAATTAAATAAAAGGAAAAAAGTCAACTATAACAGTTACAGGTTGTACTTAAAATGAATATTTGAGTACCACATTGGATATACACGGCACCTCTACTTCGGCAGAACCCTGTGATGTAGTTAGAGGTTCTGCAGGAGCTTATAGACTATTAATGTTAAACCTTTCATACTAGAGGGTTTCTTGAGGTACATATAAAGAATATTCTTTGAGCATCTCATTGCATTTTCAATGCAGCTTTAGTTTTAACTGTAAAATAATAGTGAAAAAAACATTACTGAGAAATTTCAAAAGACATTCAGTCGTGCTAGACGTGCTCTGTGAATACAGTTCAGCTGTGATGGATCAGGATGAATACGTGAAGGAAATTGGTTTGACTTATTGTTACTGATAAGAATCTGGCTTTTATATGCAGACTGTAAATGTCACCTGGAGTTGGGCTGAAATGCTGGGAATAACGTGGTCGACTGTAATTATAATCATTTTCCAGTGCTATTCAACATAATTTCACTCGACAGAGCTTCTCTGAGCAAAGTCACAGGGCGGGAAAGTCTGAGAGTGACCTGCCTTTTCTCAAGCTAATGACCAGCTTTTTACATGGGCTATTGTTCAGACTCCGCCCACAAATGTGCTCTTTAGTGCCAAGAACTTTACAGATGATTAAATCACCATATACTCTGTCAACGAATTCACTTACAGTATCTTCAGCCATGGCAGCACTCATAGCATCTGTAGAACCTGAAGCTCAGAAGTTCTGGGTCTGGTCAGTACTGTTTATCTCAAAGATCCACAAGACTTTCAGATTAAACATCCATCAGGCTTCTTCTAAAACAAAACAGTTAAAACATACTTCTTTAGTGTTTAATTTATGTATTAATTTATCAATTACTTACTTACTTAATTAATTAATTAATTAATTATTATTATTCCTCCCAATGATTATATTGCTATATTGATTGAGATACTGCTTTCTTTTGCTATTTTTATTTTTCAGACATTTTATTTAAATGTTCTCCTATGCTTGTTATTTTATTTTTTTATTCTATCTCAATCTCAATTATGGTTATTTATTTATTTATTTATTTCCATCCATCCATCCATCCATTATCAACCGTTTTATCTGGGGCCGGGTCGCGGAGGTAGCAGTCTGAGCAGGGAAACCCAAACCTCCCTCTCCACAGACACCTCAGCCAGCTCCTCGGGTGGAACACCGAGA
>BRDA01046345.1:0-12903 GCA_036984385.1 Crenuchus spilurus
CATATAAAGTATGAATAATAGAGGTCCTAAGATAGATCCTTGTGGAATTCCACATCTCACTTTAATACTGTTGGACGATACATCATTAACATTTATAAACTGGTAACATTCTGTTAGATAAGATTTAAACCACAATAGGGCTGTTCCTGTGATTCCAACCATGTTCTCTAGTCTTTTTAGTAGAATATTATGGTCTATTGTATCAAAAGCTGCACTTAGATCAAGTAAAACTAATAAGGATATGCAGCCTTGATCAGAGGCAAGAAGATAATTTGTTATCTTAATAAAAGCTGTCTCAGTGCTATGATGTGGCCTAAATCCAGATTGGAACTTTTCATAAATTTGTTTTTTATGCAAATATGAGCAAAGCTGTTGGGCCACTTTTTCCAAAACTTTAGACATGAATGGTAAATTAGAAATAGGTCTATAATTGGACAATATATTAGGGTCTAAATTTGATTTCTTTGTCAAAGGTTTAATAACTGCTAGTTTAAAAGCTTTGGGTACATGTCGTAAGTTAAGGGACGAGTTTATTATTGTTAAAATAGGTGTAATTGTAACTGAGAGTGTTTCTTTATGTCAGGAATCGCCGCCTCTCCGAGAACTCCAACTCCCAGCATGCACCTCCGCTCCCTCAGACCGCTTCCACCAATCACGGCTCAGTACAAAGGTCACAATCAACGGAGTACTGAGCCAGCTGAGACTCATTTACCTAGCCTACTTAATCTCACATCTCCCTCAGTTCCCCGTGAAGTATTGCCACTCTGTGTCATTACCAAGTGTTGTATTCCTTGTCTCTTTTCTAGCCTTGTTTATTGATTTCGCTTCTGTGTTTTGACCCTGCCTTCGCCTCTCGTTTTGGACACTTCTGCCTGATTGTATGATCTCTGGTCTGACCCTGCGCTGCCTTGCTCACTTTTCTCTTGCCTAGCCCTCTTTGATATTTATGCCTTGTGTCTGGTTGGTTTACCTTTTGTATCAATCTGCACTCTCAGTAAATATACAGTTTTTACAACTTTGGTCTCGTTCTCCATTCCTCACAAAATACTTCGCCTTAAAAATGCAAACTACTGATGCAGACTCGTTACATACGGCAGTAACCTCTCAGGGTCAGCTATTAGGCCACCACCAAGTTCAACTCCAAGAACTGTCATTCACCATGGACATGGTGGCCAAACAGCAAATGGACCTCCAGGGTCAACTAAGCCAAATCCACCTGGCTATTCAGACCCTCACCGAGGAGAAACACCACAGGGATCTCACACCCTCGGCCCAAGTTCAAGCTCACAACCCAGCGAGCTCCAGAGTCCAACCCAGTACTATGAAGGTGAGCAAACCTGAACACTTTGATGGTTCCCCTGACGAATGTGCCGGATTCCTCATGAACTGTGAAATATGTTTTTCTAATGAACCCTCCATGCCAGACTTTCAAAAAGTCTCATTTGTCATATCTAGACTCACTGGCAAAGCTCGCCACTGGGCCACTGCTGTGTGGGATAAAGTTTCTCAAGACTCTTATCTAGACTGTTCAGGAGTTTAAAGCTGTGTTCCACCACCTAGTGGGTGTGATAAGGCTAGTGGGGAGAGCCACGCTAAATTTAAACAGGGCAAACGTTCAGTCACAGACTTTTCCATAGAATTTCGCACTCTCGCTGCAGCTGCTGGATGGCCTGAGGATCCGCTAAAAGTATTATTCAGACAAGGACTTAATGAAGAGATTCAAACTGAGCTCGCTTGCAGAGATGAGAATCTCAACCTTGATCAACTTATAAAGATGAGCATTCATATTGATCACCTTATCAGGGAACGTAAACCCAGAGGGAGAATTTCTAGTAAAGCCTTCTCCTCCAGTCAGCACACTACTAGAGACGTTCAAGAACCCATGCAGTGTGACTTCACATGGCTTACTCCAGCAGAAAAACAATGTCGCTGGACTGAAGGACTTTGTTCATATTGTGGACAACCTGGACATCTTGCCTTGAAGTGCCCCAATAAACGCAAAGCATCATCACCGGGAAAGCACATGGATTGTAATAATCCATGTGCTAATACGGTGAGCCTGCCCACCATGGGTCTCATTTCTAAGTCCATCATTGTCCAAGTAACTTTATACTGCTCTAATGGATCTTTTTCTATTCCAGCATTAATCGACTCTGGAGCTGAGGGAAACTTCATCAGAGGAGATCTTGTCCGACAACATAACATTGTCACACGCCCTCTAGCGACCAGATATCGCATTACAGCTCTTGATGGAGACCCCCTCAGATCTGGTTTTATAGACACTCAGACTCACCCTGTTCACATGGCCACTAATCCCTCCCACCATGAACATATTCAGTTTTATGTACTTGAGGCTTCCAATTTCCAAATCATATTAGGTCTTCCTTGGTTGGAGAAACATGACCCAGTTATCTCTTGGAGGGAGAGAAAAATTATTTCATGGTCCACTTATTGTAATAGACATTGTATTGATCAGACTAAACTCTGTGTTTCCACCTCTTCGGTAGAAAGTCCTCATATTTCACAGCCCTTGAACATACCCGAAGAATATAGAGACCTAGAGGAAGTATTTGGCAACCCAGCCACACAAGGATTGCCTCCCCATCGCAGACATGACTGTGCTATTGACTTTATTGACAATCCTATCCTACCCCGAGCCAAGGCCTATCCTCTTTCACAAGCCGAGGAGAAGGCCATGAACCAATACATTGACGAAGCGCTAGAACAAGGGGTAATCTGACCCTTCATATCACCCACAGCGTCAGGATTCTTTTTCGTGAAGAAGAAGGATGGGGGACTTCGACCTTGTATAGACTATCGAACTATTAAAAACTTCCAGCCTGTCTTTCAAAGCTGTGGTTTGTTCTATTTCATTTAAGTCTGATAGCAGACAGCTTGGGTTTAAGGCTACAGATGTAGTTTTTTGTCTAATGTTTACTTGGGTTACTTGGCTCTCTCTGCTAAGGGTTACTTTGTTCTCTCTGCTAAGGGTTACTTTGCTCTCTCTGCTAAGGGTTACTTGGCTTTCTTTTCTAAGGGTTACTTGGCTTATTCTACTAAGGGTTACTTGGCTATCTCTGCTAAGGTTCTCTAGGCTATCTGTGCTAGATATCTTGACCCTTTCCTTAGAACATTTTGGGTTAATTTCTTTCAGTATTATTTTGGATTTATTTTGTTTACTTTGCAACCACTATCTGCATTACAATCCCTGTTTGTACTATTGTTGTTCTGGTGTTAATAAAAATCTTTTTCTTTTACCTGCACTCATCTTTCTTCTTGGGCCTAGCCTAACAAGCACTCTGTTGTGAAATCTGAGTGTATTGAACATGAAACGAGTACAAAGTTTTGTCAAAAAGCCCACCTCTATTCGCCCTCGGCATTCCGAAATACAGTGCTTCTAGCCTTGGCTACAAATGGTGTATTTCAGAATGCTGGTGGTGAACGGAAGTGGGCCACTCACCTTAAGTTTGTATTAATTATCATGTTTCAGTACACCCCCAGTCAATTTCATACCGGAGTGCTCATTTTAAAAACAATATTTCTCTAGTCATTGTCTTGCATTTGAGCTTATACAGAATTTGTCCAAAAAATAAAATATTTTTTGCATTTGTCTTATTTATAGGAGCAGCTTGTACAAGGGAGTCAGTTCACCTCAGCTTTCTGCACTCAGAGTGGATGAAGTCTACTGTGACCTTCCTAGTGATGTGGCTCTAATGATTACAACCTTGGGTATATCAAATACTGTACCTCTGGTTGACTGCATTTGGAAAAGTGAAAGAGGGAAGCGTGTTATTGAATCACTTGCCAGTGAAGAGAGGGCCAAAACCCTGTCCACACACAGATGCCCATTCTCCCACCCAAACTGCCTCTTTGTGATTATAGGCTGGAACCCTCTACCTGTTCCTTTGTCTGCACTAAACAGCAGCAGCTCCACTTGATGTCCCTTGAAACATCCATAGATATAGCACACAAAATTGAAAATTCTACAAAAGAACAGAATTCCTGTGTTGAGTGGCACAAACTAAGGCAGTCTGATGTCACCTCCTCCAAATTCAGAGAAGTCTGTCACACCAGAGGACAGAGCTCTGCTGAAAATGTAGCAAAAAGGCTTCTGAGACCTAGCCATTAGACTGCAGACATGAGGACGGGGCTTGAGTGTCAGGCCCTCAAAATTTTACCAATTAAGTGTGGAGCTACTTTGAGCTTGTTAATGGTGTAAAAATAGCTATTTATTTGCATGAAAAATGCACTGCCCCTATCCTAGCATTGAAAGCCTATGAGACCTCACAGCCAAACACACTGTATTGCACAAATCGGGGGCATACAAAGGGGAGCTACTCATCACATCCCAACTGGTTATGTTTCACTTCTACCCCAAGTCTGTTTCACACCAGAGTTGTCCTTTAATAGCTAATGTGTGGCCAGCTTAATTTGTAAAAGTTGTTTTTCCAGTTGTTTTTGAGAGAATTTAAGAAAGTCACAACTGTTGTGCAAGTTAATTATTTAAATATAATTCATTGTTGTTATTCTAGTTGTAATTATAATTATTACAATGGTGTTTGTACATATTTAATAATTTTATATAGAAAATGACTGATTATAATAAAGAAATGAGCATTAAAATGGTGTCAGCGTTTTGTGTAATTGATACAGTAACAGCTATGGTTAGGTAGACCAGAACTGACAGGTGGGTGACAAAATCTAGTACTACTTAAATTGAACAGTGATTTTATTGCAGTAAATCAGCATTTGGTCACATTGCATGTAAACCAGATTTCACATACAGATGATTGCTATTTACATTAAAATACATCCTCTTTTATGAGGGTGAAGTGGTGGGAGGTTAGTAGTCGTGGTCCCCGGGGAGTGCTCCTTGACCGGCGTGCCATCCTCCGTTGGTCGCTTTCTCCTCTCCCAAACCCCCAGTCTTGGAAGTGGGACGGATAAATTGTTCCACTCAAACAGTTCCGGTAATGCTCCCTTCTTTAACAGTCTCCGTCCTGACTCGGATCCTGGTTCATGGACATCCTTAAATGCCGGCTACACACAGATATGCGGACTGACTGTGAAATTCTGTCTCCGAATAGCAACAATCCATTTATGCTGGTTTTCCGCACTGGAGGGAAATGTATGAAAGCTAAGTACTTTGTTGTACTTACTGGAGGCTTGACACAAAGGTACACAGCCATGTTCAGCAGTAGCGTTGTCAGCTTGCTGAAACTTAAACGTTTTAGCTTGGGACATTATTGCAACTTCACTAAATTCATCACAACAGTGTGGATAGCGGAAGTGAGCTGGCTGAGATTTTTCCGGAAATACATCAGCACCCCCATGTGCATAAAGCCTATTGCATGGTGAAGCTTGAGCAATCGCATGTAATTTACATTAAATTAAATTCTTTTTGTTGGGAAATCAGAAAACACAATCTGCACATTTTGATGAACAATTACTGATTATGAGATTATCAAAATGTAAAGGGTCAGGGAACCTAAATCTGTGTTTTCTTTCTAATTAAGTTAAAGTTGTTCTCAATTGTCTACAATATGCATGCACACAGTGTGTTTTAAGAAAACATTTTCAAAGTCTAATACATGGTTGTATGTTACCACAAAGTCTCCTTTTAATGAATGGTCTTCATAAAGTTAGCATACATTGTAATATTCATTAATTCCAGCATTTCAAACCTGCAATCACTTTGTAATGTTGCCCTTCCTTCTTACAACACTTAAAAGATATTTTGACACCAAGGATACCAAGAGATGGAGTGTTTGAGGTGTTAATTTGTTATTTCTGGGGTGTGACAGTATGGCTTTGTCATTGTCACATATGTCATTTTTAAATTCTATACTGGGGACAGGTCAGGACTGCAGACAGGCCAGTCCAATACCTGCATCTTGATATTCTAATCGTCCTAGTCTACTTGAAAAATGTGTGGCTGTCCTTGGAAAAGGCATCATGTTGAAAGCAGCATATGCTGGTCTAAAACATCAGTGAACATGTCTGCATTAATGCTGCCATCACAGAAGTGTAAATTATATTTGGTAACAACACTGACACAACCCCATAACATGACAGACCTTGATTGTTGGAACTACTGCAGATATGAATCATTTTTCTCATTTGATCTGGTGCTCACAGTACCAATTTATTTAAAAAATGGATTGGCCTCAAAGCCCATTAAACATGTCCATAAGGCTTATTTCTTGCACAGCAAAGTCTTAAGGGGCATTTGTTAATGTAACTGTGTCTTGTAGTTATATAAAGTTGTGTAAGAAATAATAATGTGGTTATATCAGCTACTGATGAATGATGGTCCCTGATGTAATACATCTGAGGAATCAGATTTAGCTTAGACTTGCACCCTTGTACACTGTAATTCTTCCTGATTCCTTGAATTGTTTAATGATATTATGCAATGTACAGTTTTTACACATTTCATTAATGATGATGATTAATTTCATTCATTAATTTTTACCAAATCATGATTATGGTCACCTGTTGACATGAACTGTTTGAAATCACATAATAATTTTGTTCATTACTAGCAATCAATTGTGCCCTTCCCAGGATTATATGTTCCTAAGGAAAAATCAACAAATAAAGGCAAATTGTGCTTTATATACACAGAAACAATTATATATGTTTATATATAGCAGGTTAGTGAAGATATAAGGTAGATGTTTCTATTTAATGATAGCATACATGTAATTTATTTAATGATAGCACCATTTTTCCCATTTCATTTGCACCAATTTTCAAGACACAGACCTTATGCATTTTTCCACAGTCAGAGTAACCAAAAGAGAGACTAGGTGTAAAATTAGCAGGGACGTCTTCCCTGACCATCACGTGGAATAAAGAAGTGAACAGCTCCAGATCTGGGCAATGTCCTTGTGTAATGGTTCTTAAACTGGATCACTGTTTACTTGATAGTGTCAAATAGCACCTGGGGCCAATCAGTCTTTTGGGGTTTAAACCACAGGTTGAGTTATGGCCCATGCTATGCTTAAGTTTACAACCATACAGAGTTTAGGATCTGGAAGCTATCCACACACATGTGCTCACAGACAAACACCCACACACACACAGACTAGCATCTGTGGCTAATTTGTGTTTTAAGTTTTGTTTGAGCTGTACAGGTAAAGAAGTAGTGGTGACATTCAGTGTATGTCAGTGTCCAGACCAAGTCTTTTAAAAGCCTGGATATAAGTTGGGTGCCAGAAAAGTATATATAGATAGACAGACAGACAGACAGAAAGACAGACATACAGACAGACAGACAGACAGACAGACAGAGGGATGTTTCAATCTGTAACTGTTTCTGACATTTACTTTGATTTTTAGTTGATTGCAGACAGTATGAATCCAATATCTGTTTTGGCAGGTAACCTTCACTTAATTTGTTAATACACTTCCAATACTGCAACACATTTCAAAAATAAAAAATGGGGTGGGGTGATTTAGGGCTATTAATAAGGTAAAGAAAACTGAAAAAAATATTAATAGGATTTCATGCAAATGACATATGGATGTAAACAGGTGACTGCAATCATAATTTGGTTCAAAAGTAGTAGCCACAAAAAGCTGAGCCTTTGAGGTTTGATCTCCAGTTTATAAACAAATGCCTGTTAAATGCTAATTTCAATATTTAAAAACAGTGTTCCTCAAAGAATGATTGGAAGGAATTTGCATTTTTCTTCCGCTACAGTGAATAATATCACTAATAAGTTCAATGAATCTGGTGGAATTTCAGTGTTTAAAGGGCAAAGCTTAAGACAACTGTGATCTCAGATCCCTCAGACAGCACTGCAGCTGCAAAATTTCTTTTGGCAAGCCTTTGTAAAGCACTACAAAAACAGACTACAGAGTTACATAGAGTAAAAAAAACTACTGTGCAAAAAAATAAGACTCATGTTAACTATGTACAGAATCTGTGTCGAGCTTCTCTGGGCTTGGAGGCATTTGGATTTTAGTGAAAATATGTGAGGTCATCAAACAAATAAATTCTTCCAGATCTTTTTAAGAAGAAATGGATGCTGTTGTCTCCTGACCAAAGATGAATAAGCAACAAATCCAAAAGCCAGGATCTTTTTGAAGGTGTTGCAGGCCCAGAATGCAGGAATGGATGTATATTAAAATATGAAATAAATAGTTAAATATTTGCATATTCCATTCTGTCCCAACTATTTCTGATTTGATGTTGTAGACAGACAGATAGACAGATGTAGATATACAGAGAGACAGTGTCCCACCTCTGCACTGTCCCAGCCCCGCCTTCTGCTAATTTACTTATGTTTCCCCATATGTCGTCTCTGTCAATGTGTGCTGTTTGTTTACATCCATGTCATGTCTCATATTCCCGCCCCATCACATCGTCCTGTCTGGTTAATGTTCAGCACCTGTCTTGTCTGATTCCACAGCCCTGCTTGTTCATTCCACCTCTGATTAAGTGTGTTATTTAATCTTCCTTATGTGTCTGAGTCATCAGTCATTAATGGTTAGTCAGAGTAGGTATATGTTCTTGAAGGTCCGTATATGTCTATGTTCATGATAGATGTTTGTAATACTCAGTTCAGTAATAAAACTAATTTTGGATTCCACCTGTGTCCTGACTCCTAAGAAAAATAAAACAAAAAAATTAACTCATTTAAAACTTGATGGCAGCAACACAACTCAAAAAAAGTTGGGACATGGGCAACAAAAGATTGGAAAATAAGTGGTAGTAAAATAATGAAAAAAGCTACAGGAGCCATTTACAACTAAGTCACATAAAAGAGCATTTTAGAGAGAAAAAGTTTCTGAGACACAAAAAAGGGCAGAGGTTCACTGATTTGCAAAGCATTACATCTAAATATTGTAGGAAAAAAATCTGAAAAATTAAGAAGGTTTGGATATCCTGCCACCTACAGTATACGTATAATATCATCAAATAATTCAGAAATTCTGGAGAAATCATATCCGCAAGGGAAAAAGCTGACTGTCAACAGTGGATGCTCATGATCTTCGGACCCTCAGGCAGCACAGCATTACAAACAGGAATTACTTTACCAGAAATCAGTGCATGGGCTTAGATTGTTGTCTGCAAACAGTTTGCTGTGCAATCTACAAATACAAGTTCAATCTGTATCATACAAAGAAGAAGCCAAATGTCAACACAATTTAAAAACACTCATGTCTTCTCTGGGCCAAAGCTCATTTAAAATTGACTGAGGCAAAACAATTATGTGGTCAGATTCATTAAAATGTGAAATTCTTTTTGAAAAGCCTGAATGCAATATCCTACTGATTCAAGAGGAGATGGGCCATCCAGCTTGTTCAAAAGCCTTATCTGATGGTATGGGGTTGCATTATTGCCTATGGCATAGCAGCATACACAACTGGAAAGACACTATTAATACTGAACAATATACAGAGGTTTTAGAACAACATCTGTTCCATCCAGACAATGTCTCTTTCAGGGATGCCTTGCAAGACAATATTAAACCACATACTGCATTCATCACAACAGCTTCACAGAAAAAGAGTTTGAGTACTGAACTGGCCTAACTGCAGTCCAGACCACATATGACACATCATGAAACAAAAAATCCAGCAAAGAAGACTCAGGACTGTTGAGAAGCTACATCAGTCAAGTTTGGAACAACTTTCCTCTCCCAAAATTCCAGTAACTGGTCTTCACACTTCCCACACCTGTATAGACTATTGTTAAAAGAAGAGGGGATGCTACACAATGGTAGACATGGCCAACATCCCTTTTTTGAGATGTGTTTCTGCCATCAAATTCTAAATTAGTTAATGTATTGTTTCATGAAAAATATATCAGAATCCAATTATGAACGTTTCATGATTGCTTGCTGTTTTTACTTGAATTTCTCCAAAGAAGTCCATGACATGACTTTGCATTCTCCAGATGGGCTGGTTTGGTTAGGCTGAGCCTGTAGACAATAACAGAACAGATATCCTATAGGTTTTAAACAGGATTTTGGTATTATATGTCTTCACATTGTCTAGAGCTTAGTAAGCTGGTTAGCTGAAGTATAATTTAGCTTAGCACAGCAAAACGTTCGAGGTAGTGAACCAGTTCAAATTGTTTCTTTAAAAATGAATCATTGATGAGTGAAACATCACTATAATAAAGTAGTTGTATAATTCAGCTGACGAATGGCTGTAACTGGACTCATTGTTGAGCCTAATGGCTGTGGATAGGACCAGCATTACTGCAAATTACAGCACAGTCTACAGAACAGTCTCAAGCTCTGGAACAGAACCTTGGTGTGTCAGAGGAGATGATGATCATCATCATCATCATCATTAACATAATCCCTACCATCACCTTCATTGTTATGTCTTTAAATAAGAGCTTTACAAAACTACTCTGGACTTTCCACCAGATGGATAATCTCCATTAGCTTTTAATATCGCTGTCTTTCTCAATCTGCATCTCTCTCTATCATGTGTTTCTCTCTATCTATCTTTCTGTCTCTTTATCTGTCTATATTTCTGTATCTCTCTTTGTATCTCTTTGTAATTCTATCACTCTGTATATCTGTATTTTGATGTATTTCCACATATCTTTCTTATCTCTATCTCTCTCTGTAATTCACTGTATTAATCTCTGTTTATCACTGTATTTATATCTGTATCTCACTGTATCTCTCTGTATTTAACGTTGTTTACCACTGGATTTATCTCAGTATTTCTGTTTATCACTATATCTTTCTGTATCTCATTGTATCTCTATATTTATCTCTGTGTCTCACTATTAATCCCTGTATATCACTGTATTTACATCTGTATCTCATTGTATTTATCTTTGTATCTATGTATCTCTCTGTATTTCTCTCTCTCTCTCTCTCTCTCTCTCTCTCTCTCTCTCTCTCTCTCTCTCTCTCTCTCTCTCTCTCTCTCTCTCTCTCTCTCTCTTTCTTGCCCCCCCCGTGTGTGTCTCCAGGTATTCTTCTCAGGGGAAATAAGAGTTTGTCCATCATGTTGTTTGTTGACCCTGATCAAAGAGTTAGGTAGATCTCAGCTTCACACACACACACTGTGACTGATGTGACACATACACTCATGTTGCAGGTAAATTTGTTTTATTTCTTGTCATGTCAGGATTTTTCTACAGAGACACTACTCACAGTTTTACACTAATATCCTACAAGTGATCTGATGGGAACAATTGTACCTTCATATTTCCCTGTGTACTTTCTTAGCCTCCTTTCACACTATTCTTCAATGATCAGGACCCCACAGGACCACCAGCAGCTCTGCTGTCTGACTCACTCATACCAGTGCAACACGCACAAACACACCAAGTAATCCCTGCTCTGTGGAGGTCCTGTGGGGGTCCTGATAATTAAAGAACAGGGAGAAAGGTGGCTAACAAAGTATACAGAGAAACAGATGGACTACAGTCTATAATTGTAGAACTACAAAGTGCATCTTCGTGGTAAGATGATAACATGCACAATAAAGAATGTATACCTAATGAATTGTCCAGCGAGCCTGCAGAAATCTAATTGTATATTTGTTATAACACCCTGCAAATTTGCAAGTTCTCCCACTTAGAAATCATGGAGGGGTCTGAAATGTTCATCTTAGGTTCATGTCCACTGTGAGAATCATAATCTAAAAGAAAAAAATCTGGAAATCACAATGTATGATTTTTAAATAATTTATTTGTTTGTTACTGCTGCAAATGAGTATTTGAACACCTGCCAATCAGCAAACATTCTGCCCCCTAAAGACCTGTTAGTCCGCCTCTAAAAAGTCCACCTCCACTCCACTTATTATTCTAAATTAGAAACACCTATTTGAGGTCGATAGCTGCATAAAGACACCTGCCCACCCCACACAATTAGTAAGACTCCCAACTACTAACATGGCTAAGACCAAAGAGCTGTCCAAAGACACCAGAGACAAGATTGTAAACTTTCTCAAGGCTGAAAAGGGCTATGGGGCAATTGCCAAGCAGCTTGGTGAAAAAAGATCAACTGTTGGAGCAATTATTAGAAAATGAAAGAAGCTAAACGCACATCCTGATATTGCCAAGTGAGGCTTGGTCCTGTGTCAACATAGGAGGAGCTTAAATTAAACTTGTTCAACCAATCAGCTTTGCTGCTTTTCAACCTCAAGGCAGTCATTTTCCCTCCCTTCAGCACCATTTTTTTGTTCAGTTTTCCTCCCTCAACATGGCTAAACTCCTGTTGTACTGCATCTCCTGCTGAAGGTAAGACATTTATTGCTGAAATTTCATGTTTTACATCCTCAACATATAGTACTGGGTTTATTGAGACAAGTAAATGTTTACTGTACATAGCTTTAGCTTAGCTAGTCTCATAGCTGTTGCTCTGCTAGTTAAGCTATCTGGCTAACATAATGGAGAATCGAACTTAAAATATTTAGCAATGCCCTTTCAAAATATGAAAATCTTGCTTGCAATAATTACTCCTATTTCTGTCATTTACGTAAAGCAACAAAGTTATAGAAATGTATCTTTTAGCTTGCATCTAGTTAGCTATATAGCAATAGTTAACTAGCTAGATAGCATGGTTAGACTTAAGTAGTTCCAAGAAAATAAGGTCTTATATTTTACTTGAACATATCGTATAGGATAGCTGTATTCACAGAAGCAGATATTTGTTTTTATTAACAGCAGAATAAATGTTCTGGAACTGATGTTTTAAACTAGGTAGCTAACATTGTGCTGCCCCAGTAACATCATATAGTTGTGTTAGCTTACTCTATAAATAAAGCTAAAACAACAGCACTTCTACTTTTAAAATAAAATATTCCTGTCACACTCCTGCCTCAGTCACCATGTGCTTCAGTTGTGCATGCTTCCTGTTGTCCTCGCCCTCATAGGTTAATGTGTTACACCTGTCTTGTGTTAAGTCACAGCCCTGT